>JANHGN010006020.1:58270-90579 GCA_024605025.1 Megaceryle maxima
CTGCTGACTGCAGACAGTGCAGTTAGAAGAACTGAGCTGAAAACTAAAATCACTGAACAGAATTAGTTCTGTTCTCATGCAAACCAGGACAGCATCTTGAACCTTTATTTGTAGAACAGATCTGAAATACAGGGATTTACTTGACATAGATTATTTTTTCTGAAGGAATTTTATTATCTGGTTCCTGTATTACTCTGAATAATTTTATTAACAAAGTTTTTGGAATATGAGAGATTTCAAATCTATGCAAATTAAATATCTAAAATAGCTGTTAAATGTTCTTCCAAGATGTTTTAAGATTATCATCTCCATTTTGTGCAATCTAAGACCTATGAATATTTTTGAAATACCCTTGTGGCAAACACAAGTGCTAGTAGGCTCTTCTCAATTTGATAATTTTCCTTTCTGTCAGAGCACTAAAGACACATGAATCAAAGATTCTACTTCAAGTCCAGCTCATAAATCATATTGGAGCTTGTTTGCTTGAGTGTGACACTAAATGTGTTTGGCCATGTCAGATTGTTGTATTTATTTTCTGCAATACTTTGTTTACTGTTGTAGAGTTGTGGTCTCATGAAACATTTGTTTTAGAGGCACAGTTAAAGCTGTTTGACCTGTGCAGTACTGCACAGCAAATTCTCGAGGATCCAAACATTTCTAGGAAGAACACCTCTCCTATGAAGAAAGGCTAAAAGTCTTGGATGTTCAGCCTGGAGAAGAGAAGGCTCCAGAGAGATTTTCAGTGCTTAAAGGGGGGCTATAAGAAAGATGGGGACAGTCGTTTTAGCAGAGCCCCTTGTGATAGGACAGGGGTAATGGTTTTAAACTAAAAGAGGTTAGTTTTAGACTAGATATAAGACTTCATCTTTACAATGAGTGTGGTGAAACACTGGCCCAGGTTGCCCAGAGAGGTGGTAGATGCCCCGTCCCTGGAAGCATTCCAGGTCAGGTTGGAAGGGGCTCTAAGCAACCTGATCAAGTTAAATATGCCCCTGATCACTGCAGAAGGTGTTGGACTAGATGATTTTGAAAAGTCCCTTCCAACTCAAAGCATTCTATGAGTCCATGACACCACCATTATGACTTCATCATGTGTCTGTTTATAATATCTGCAAGTATTTATTCACTCTTTTATTAAAATACCCCTTGTATCAGTTCATTTCAAGAAGTAAATGGATGATCTACTGTGCAATGTTTGAAATTGCTCAGTTCAGCTGATTGATTATGTAATCTGGCTTGCCAGGTCCTGTCATTGTTCTCAGTAAAAATGTTTTTTATCAGTTTGTTGGTGTTGTATATCAACTAGTGTGCAGATAAGATGATGCTATGTTAAGATAAACCTGATATTCTCTTGTGAATGCTTGTTAATACAGAATTTCTTATCTGTCATTTCTCTTCCTAATTTTGATAAAACTGTTAACCCATGTGTTTGACTTAGTGATGTTTTTGTAACACTTTTTTTTTCCCTTTTTTTTTTTTTTTCCAAATTCTAATTGGAGTTCCTTCACTGTTTTTTGCTTAGTCTGTTTTCTGCAGGAGTGCTAAACATGAGTATGCCATACCTGGTATTTGCAAACTCAGCACTTACTTTCCTCTTCAGCTTTGTTACATATTCTGCCTGCTCTTCTAGTTATACATGAGAAGAGGACCTGATTTTTGATCAAATAATACTTTCTTGGATTACAGTAATTCCTAAGTGTTAGGATTTCATTCTAAGTGGAATATTTTCAGTTGTTTTCTAATAAAATGAGGTAATATTTCCAGGAATTCCTTGCCCACTGGGTGCAATAAAAGATATAGGTCTTCTTCTCTGTTATCTTCCCCCAAGGCATTCACATGGATGAGGAAACCATGTTTCTATTATTTCCAATCCTCAGCAAGTTGACTGAGATAAAGATAAGAATGTTTTCTATGTACTCCTCATTTTTCTTTTAACTTTCATATACTGACAGGGTTTCAAACAGCACTGCTTTGTGTGGGCTATGGTCGTTCTGACAACATGTTGTGCTGTCCTTTTTATATATCAAGAATCCAGATTGTGACCACAGATATAAAATTTAAAGTAGAGCTCACTCTAATAGATACAAAGCACAACAGCTTCATCAGACACACCTAGTTCAAGATCCCTCTGGTAGCTAGATATAATTAATTTTAAACAGAACTTGAAGAGATGTAGCTTCTGTAATTCTGAGTTGTTGCTTAAATTCAAGCCTAGGAGCCCTATGTCTAAAGTTGCCTTTGGTAAGTATGTGGTTTGTGACCTTTTATATAGAATATAATTAGAATACTCTTGTTCACTAGCAGGTTAACAGTCTAAAGATCTCTGTGTATGTCTTCAGTGATAAACCCCACAGTATGTGAGACTTTGTGTCTTTCATCAGTACATCTTGTTAAAGAACATATTTTGCCAGTAGGCAGATATTCTACAAGAAACTATCAACATAATAGATTGGTTTAGTTATTTTTGTTCATACTTATACAGGTTAAAAATGCTTTAAAAGGGGAACCAACAGGCAAATGAAAGCAAGAAGCTATCTCTGAAATATGAAAAATCAAACAGCCTATGAATCTGCCTTTAAGGATGGTATTTAGGATATTATGTTCTATTTATTTCTCTCTCCTTTTTTTTCCAGCAGTCACGAGAAAGAGAAATGTCAAGAGAACCCCCCCCATAATTTAAGGCACAAAAGTGCCACATGATTTAACAAAAGTGATATCCCTATTGTTGCTTTGATACTGATCTATATCTCCATCTTCTGGTATTTCTTTCTGACATTAGCCTTTGGTCTCTGATACATTTTAGAGTATTTAATGCTGACTATACATTTTGTGATACATGTTGGAGAAAAGTATTAGTTACTTTAGCCTTCACTTAGCCTTCTGCACAGTAGCCTTTCTGAAGAGAATCTTACTGTTTATTTTCAGTAAATCATTGTTCTTTTCGATGTGATGTCATTTTTACTGGAAGGGCTGATTTTT
The DNA here is from genome assembly GCA_024605025.1 of Megaceryle maxima. Lineage (NCBI taxonomy): Eukaryota > Metazoa > Chordata > Aves > Coraciiformes > Cerylidae > Megaceryle > Megaceryle maxima. Next base: position 61,250 of record JANHGN010006020.1, read on the forward strand.
GGGGGGGGGATTTCTTTTAAGATGATCCATGATAATTTAAAACAAAGGTTCATTAACTCAAGACTTTTTTGGCTTCCTGTAGTGTCTGCTGAGCATGCTTTTGTTTCTTATTTGAGTCTTGAGTTAGGTGTATATTAAAGAAAACAGGTCGTGTCCTCTATCACTATGAGCCTTTTTAAAACATCTCATCCTTCCCTTAAGTTCTCTATTCTGCTGTTAAATGTTTTCTTAATAAAAGTTAACATTTCAGGGATTTCTAAAATTATTTTTCTGTGTATTAACATCTAAAACAGAAGCAGGTCTTCTGAGCACAGGGAGTCACTAGTAGAAAAAATGTGTGAGGGATTGTTTTCCTAAATGCACTATACAGAGTACTACATGATTTTGTTGTACAGTGTGGCTATTCCTTATTTTATTTTATTTTATTTTATTTTATTTTATTTTATTTTTAAATGGATTATGAAGTTAACATATGAATATAAAAGCAACATGCCAGTTCAGACCAAAAATCTAGTGGAGATAGGAAGTTTCCAGGAAGTGGACACCTGAGGAAGAATAGGAGGAGCACAAACATGTGGGGTAATAGTGCCTAAACCACTCCAACTGCTCTCAGATGTGGAAATTTCCTGAGTCTCTTGCAGTTTCTCTTGATGGTCTCCGATGAATGTCCCTTCCAAGACATTGTCTGGTCTTTCCTTCAACTCAGAGAAATCATTTGCATTCATAAAATACTTCATCAAGAAGTACCACAGTTTTACCTGTTGGGTGAGGAACTACCTCCTTTCCTAAGAGAACATTTGGGATAACAAGAACATTGTATATTTAAATGATTTTTTTTTTTTTTTTTTTTTTTAATAATACTATCCAGCACTTAGCTGGATAGATTTCATAGAATAGTTTATAATAACCCTGAAGTTTTGCCTCTGAGTGCTATTGGTTAGCTGAAAGCCTCTCATTTTTTATGTGAATCTAGGGTTGCTTTTCCCCGTGTGTATCAATTTACACCTACCTTCACTGAATTTCATCTGCCATTTGTATATCCAGTTGCTCAGTTTGTCAGATCCTTCACTATTTACCATCATGCTTAGTATCTTGAATTACTTTGCATCATCAGAATCACAGTCACTTCTTCAGTGTCCTGACCAGTCTATTTATGAAGGTGTTGAATAACGCAGAGCTCCACTGCTGATCTCCTGGCACCACAAGAATTAACATTTCACTCCTGCTTTCCATTTCTGATTTCTTATCTATTTATTCATTACATTTATCCATGTTAGGATCCCCTGCACTGATGCATTGCTTGCTTGTTTTCCTTAAGAATTTGCAGTAAAGGTTATTGTGAAAAAACTTTTGGAAATCCAGACATGCTATATTAACTTTATCACTGCTATCTCTGTGATTGTTGCCTTTGTCAGAGAGTATTAGTATATTTCTGGGGCAGAACTTCTCTTCACAGGAGTGAAGAATTTCAGTTTCATAAAGATATTTACAGAGACATTCAGTAATTTATGCTTTTGTATGCTTTTTACTGCTTTTCTTAGTATGGAAGTTTTCTGTGGTGTTTTTGTGCATTTTTTTGTTTTGTTTTGTTTTCTTTTTGGAAGATCAATTTCATGCATCCTACCTTCTAGATTTCATGTATTGAGCTGAAAGTGCAGTTACATGTTACATTTAGTAATGAGTGTATTTTATCACTGAGTTCTATTGAAGTCTAAGGTAAATACCACCTAATTCTGGTGAGTGGCCAACATGAATTTTGTCTCTTTGTGAATAACTGCATTAGTTCAATTTCAGCTATAGCCTCTTCTGAGTCCTCACTCCATCCCCAAACCTGCCAAGAGATTCCAGATAGGAAGCTTCTCTGTTGCTTTTATGGTGACTATCAGTTAATACATACAGCATCTGCAAAATTATTTTGTCCTCAGTGCTCCTTTATATCTCATTGTGCTGTATACATCAGTACAGAATCCTCATTTCATCCTCTGTTGCCAAAGAATTGCAAATAAGGGTATGAAAGGAGCTTGATTTGTTTTGCTAACTGACTTCAGAACTCTTTTTTTTTTTTTTAATCTGCCTATTACAATAATTAAAAGACTTTATAATCTGCAAGCTCTTAATGTGTACTTGGTTATTTTTATTTATTTTTTTTTTGTCTTGGCTTTTCTTCATAATCACATGACATCTACTTAATTTTAGCAAATGCTGAGTTTCTAAATGATCAGATGATGCCAGGTGATTTTAACTGTGACAAGTATTATGAAATTTATGATAAATTCACATGAACAAAAAGGATAAAGCGATTCTTGCATACACATGTAGTGTTATATTTCAATGTACCTCAAAATCTTTTTAATGTCTGTTATTTAGGTTATATTATACTGTTTTCAGATTAAAAAATCTGAAGTATTCCAACCTAATTTAAGAAGCTACTAACTTAGACTTTCTGAGAAAGCAAATTGATAACACATACATTATATATCCTGAACCTCAAATGCACATAGCTATGATTTTTGTCTGTAAATATTTATATTTATATCCATTTTACAAACCATTATGCTGAGTCTCCCACCTTTTATCTCTTACTCCTTGGCTACTTGTCATTAGCTTTCTGCTGGACATGACTGCCCACAGCAGGGCTTATGAAAGATATCAACTGTGTATACCTCATTAGCTTTAGTGAAAAATCTGCCACACTAGTTGACACTTCCATTGCAGATGGCGTGAGCTAGCAGGAGTGACTTTGCCTTGGAAGAGAATAGGAGCTCTGTGCATACATTCTGCCTCACAGTCTGCAAAGGAGCAGTTGGGATAATAGCATTTTCAAACATTTTCTCTATAGGCATCTATCAGCAAAATAATAAAGTTATTGAGAAGTTGCTGTGTGACTCAGACTTAGCCTGTCATTCATTTTCAGACCTTTAAGACTTACTGACCTTAGATCACTGTTATACGCTGCTGAGAATTCAAGATTTTTTGACTATTGCTTGTTTTCAACTCCCTTCCTATTTGTCAATTCAAATGAAATAAGTTTATGGGCTGCCTCTCATCATCTCTGAGAAATCAACCTACTTAAATACCCTGACTTGAGTTACAGCTTTGTCGCCTTTGATTTTATACACAGTATTAGGGTAGTTGTATTCAGCAGCATAACGCTAACTTTCATTCTGAGAGTATGTTAATAATTTAGCATTTTATAGTTCAATAAAGTTAGTTTTCCTAAACGTCACGGTTTAGGGTCAGGGCAGACCCTTAGACCGATAACAGATGCTCTCTGTTAACCCTCCTCCCTCCCCAAAGGGGAAGAGGAAGGGAATGAGGGAGAGATACTCAGACAGGAGAAAAGGAAACTAGAACAACTTAAATGGAAATGAAAAGAATAATAACAAAAAAAGGAATATATACAAATATGTACAAAACCATTATCAAACTCAGCCCCCCTGATGGTAACCACATCACCATCACCACTGACGCTGTGGAGCAGGCACTGGGGAGTCCCAGCCTGGGCCACACCGCAGACGGGAGCTGTGTTCAGGAGCTGGATCCTGGTACCAGGTTCAGGAACACACCGACTGGGATCAAAGGCAGAACGGACAGAGTGCTCCTGGGTGCTCCAAGGAAGGAACTGAAAGAGGACCTGAGCCAAGCCGAGAAAAGCTGGCAAAGCTGCCCAAGAGGGGAGAAGAGCCCAGACCCACCAGATCCCTCAGCTTTATACCAAATATGACGTCTATGGGCTGGAATCCCTCGTTGGTCAGTGTGGTGTCACCGTTCCCGTCCCCTCCTCCCTGCAGGTGCAGCCTTTCCCTTTCCCGCACCCCCCGATGTGATGCACAAGATCCAGCAGTGGCCTTGGTCTGCACGCCAGCCCTTGGTAGTAACTCTGACCATGAGGTGTTACCACTGCCAGCAACAGTCACTGCCTGTGAAAATGGGCTTCTAACTCTAGAAAGTGCAGTAAGTTAGAAGAACTGAGCTGAAAACTAAAATCACTGAACAGAATTAATTCTGTTCTCGCTCAAACCAGGACACTAAATCACTGTGATGATATCTAAGCATTTGTAACTATAAAGAAAGGTAACGTGTAGCTTCTCCAAATTGTGTTTATACAACAGCCTATGCAAATGGAATGTTCAAGGTCAACTGCTAACCATTGCTGATCACCCAAAGTTTGGATAGAATTTCCTTGTCTTTCTAGACCATATCCCTTTCAGAGCTTGAAAGGAAGGTGGCTGCTTTTGGCTAGCTGGCAGGGCAGAGAACATTATTCTGATTTTTGGCCATTTATCACTGGCTTGCAACTTCTAATATGAGTGCTATCATTACATTCTGAATTTCCATTCCTTCCAAGCTGTCTCATGTATCGTTTGCATTCCACTGATGGGTGTCATTTTATTCTTCTCCATCTTTGTGTGTGTGTGACAAGCCACTATCCTACGTACCAAGCAGAGTATCTCATCACCAGCTATCTGATAAGATTTTTTTCCCCCATTACTCTCTCCTCTTCATTGTATTACTTTATCACACATCGAGTGTCCATGTCTTATTTTTTTTCTTTCTGCCCAAATTCTGACTCTGACTACTGGCATTTATTTTGTGATTGGGTGATTGGGATTAAGTTGGTGAAAGAGGCAATCACAGGTTCAACTGACATTGCTCCTGAGAAGCAATGATCCTCTCTCTCAAGCCAGCAAAGCAATTTTATCACAGTAGTGATTTCTGAATATGTAGGTGAATATAACATGTCCGAACATAGTCAGATTGTGTTAGACATTGTCAGTTCATATATTCACACCTGAAGGGTGTCAAGCTGACCCTCAGATGAGGGTATAGTTGTAAGGAAGGCAGTGAAGCTTTATACATAGCCCCTGCTTAATATCTTGCTACTGTGCTTTACTTCCTAAAACTTTCAAAGAACACAAGGCAAGAATACAGCAGAAATATTTACAGAATAGATGTACCTAAAGAATAAATAGATCTCACAGATTTCTCCTGAATCTGTACCATACTGTGTCATGTTACTATGGCAGGGTACAATGAAGACATTGTTCTTAGTGAGAGCAACTTATCAGATTTCTGTGAAAGATGTACATAATAAAAATCAAGGAAGGTGGTTTTGAAAACAACGTATATTTATTTTCAGCATTTCTTTTTTGAATCAAGCCATAGTTCAAAAATAAAATCTTAGATCTAGCCAAGAACCTAGGTCTTACCATTTCTTTTTGTTTACTTGGATGATGCATGTAAAGAAGTCCATCTTTTGAAATAATTCAGATATCATCAGAGACCTTTGCTTTCTACCTTCTGAAGTGTATGTAGTAATTGTCTTCAGACTGACAGAATTCCAGTTACCTAAATGCAATTTGTGCACATGCATACATTACAGAAAATTAAATACCATATGGTGCTGAGCCAGTCACAATTTGTACTGCTTGGAAATAGCACATTTTTGAAGCCTGATGACAAATTTTATGGATTTTCTCTCTTGCTAATTTATGAAAAAATAGCTTAACCATTTATCCACAGAAGCAGTGGCTGTAAAGATTCACTGCAAGAACAATTTCTAAGTAAATGACTGTCTATAAAACATAGAAGGCCTATGAAAAAAAGATTTTTTCACCTTAAAACACATAGATCATTTTTTAAAATTTCCTGGCCTTTTTGGATGACACTGTTTTCACTGCTCACAAACATACCAAGCAAAAGAGGTAAACTGAACTGTTCCTGCTACCCCTCAGACACACTCACATTGCTGTATGTCAGAGGGACTAATGGTGAAATAAGTAACTCATTTCCTGGCACAGTTTCAGGATGATGTTTTTGCCTTCTACTGGTCAGCTGATGCAGATCAATGGTATTTGCTGGAGGTTTGCTTTAAATTGATGGTAAAATATCAGGCAATAGTGAAGCAGAGTTCTTATGAATGTCTGGGTAAAAAAAAAAAAAAAAAGTGTCCTTGTCCATTTGTATAAACTTTTAGAGTAACCTTGAATGCATAGTATGAGCAATGACTTTGTTTGCTGTGTGTGAAAGCTGTAAACTACTGAAGCAGCAAATAGAGCATTTAATCTTTGTATTTCCACAGCACATCCGTGCCCCACCTGAGACTGAAGGCTCCTCATATGAGATGCTGGTACACGTGATAAGAAAATCTGGAGAGATATTCATGTATCTCATGAGACAAGAACAAGGCTTTTACAGCTTAATGACATTTCTCCCTGATCTGTGTCAGCTATTCCAGGTCCTTATGTAGGTGAGGGAGGAAGAAAGCAAGCATTATTATCCTTAATTAATACATAGGGAAAGTAGTGTGATTAATTGGTTACCTTGTCCATGAGCACACAGGAGCCCTCTCAAGGCTGCTAACTGAATATCAGGCTTCCTGAGCCACAGCTTGTTACCAGCAGGATGATCCATTTCACAATGCAAACAGGCCAAAGACTCAGAAACTGCTTCAGAAGGTGGAAGGAGTGGACTCTCATACCTTTTTAAAGATGGAAAGTTTTTTTTTACCTATCCTCATCTCTGGTGTTGCTTAGAATGTCTCTCATTTCTGAGTCTTTTGCCACTGTTCATCAATTATTAAAGCCTGTAGCTTGTGTTATAAACGTTGCTCATTGTTTCCTTCCTCATCTTTATATAAGAAGAATATAGATTATGTTGAAAAGCCTGTTCTAAAAAGAAGTTGCAAATCATAATTGATATTTTTCAGCTCCATAAGTGTATAAATATGACTGTCTAATTAGAAACTTTCACTCTTCTATGAAGTCTATTTGACTTTGCCTCTTTTTCATAGAAATAAATAAAGATAATTTGGTTAGGGTGAAATTACTGTACCTCAGAGTCCTAAATCTGAAGTATTCGCTTTTTTTTTTTTTTTTTTTTTTTTTGGTGGATTTATTTTTTTGGACCATTCTCATTAAAATCTTTGTATAAACTAGTTAAAATTAAAAGCTGAGGTCAACAAATATATAGACTTCTATTGAAAGTAAAATACCTATTTATTTTACTCATATTTTTTCTTAACGTATTTTGCTTAGAAAAAATTTTGTTCAGCAGTTTGATGGAATGTGATGGAATCCACCCAGAGCAATTTTTAACTTCATAGAGGTTACATTAAATAGGATTCTTGTTTTCTTAGTTAAAAAATAAAGTATATTAAACCACTTTTTTTGAACTTACTTATGTGTTCAGTTGGATGTTATTGCTCTGCCATGTGTATCTACTCCACTCTGGTGAGATCCCACCTGGACTGCATCCAGCTCTGGAGTCCTCAGCTCAGGAAAGATGTATCTGTTGGAGTAGGTCCAACAGGAGGAGAGAATAAAGATGCATAGTCATAAACTGTATACTGGGTATAAATTGCACCAAGACTGGGGACCAGGCCTTCACTATCCTCCTTCATTTTCCCCTTTTCTGGTAAATTTCTCAGTGAATTATTCACCAGATCACTGTAATGAATTTTATTTTACTTCTTTCTTTTGTTTCAGTTTCTAATGGATGGTCTGAGAGTTGAGCCTGGTAGAAAATATTTGGTTTTCTTCCTCGCTGGACATTGCTCAAGAGGTGGGACAGAGAGAATGGCAAACAAGGAACTGAGCCCTCCGTAGTTTCCTGAGACTGTTGCTCTGTGAGCTACTACAAAAGTTAACTGTACTGTTAACAAAATGCTGACTTGGATGTTCAAGTTCATCAGGTTAAATCTAAAAGAACCAGGATCCAGTAAGTCAGTCAAGTTGCTGAGTCTTGTGTACTGTGTTAACTGATATAAAATAATGTCACTTTTGCACCACACAAAAATATTTGACATTGGCTGTCTTTCCAAGAATTTCTCCCATGGTGGTAGTGGAAGATTATTTCTTCCTATCCATGTACATACATTTTTTTTATTGAGTCAATAAGTGCAGATATCCACATTTTTTCTATACAGTGACCAACAATGGTACAAAGTGTTATTTCTTTTACTCATTATATAACTTCCTACAAACAAGGAGCTTATCCTGCTACTCTTTCATCTTAGAGCAAGGAGAAGTTACTAATGGACATAAATTTTAAGGCAGTTGGTGTATTTCATCTCTGTTCTTGTCACTCTTGTTAGAGTCCAAGTCCTGGTATTGAGAAAGGAAGAATTCACTGTATCTGTGGAGCTAAAGATTTATTGTTATTCCAATTAATATTTTAACAGTCTAATAGTCCAAATTCTCTAATGCAGAAGTCTTACCAGTTTAAATTGTTATACCCCACTCCAACTGCCCAAACTTGCCTACTATCTACCTTTCTCCTTGGTGCTGTGTTTGCCCTTTAAATGTTCTTTTAGGTCTCAAGGCTGAGACTTCCAGCTTTTCTTGAGAAGAATTAATTGAAGGTTGTGGTAAGTTTTTAATGAGCTGTCAGTGTCTTGAGGGTTTTGTTAAGAGATGGGTGACATTAATGGTGGAGTTGTCTTCTGCCATAGTCCTAAGATCTGCTTATGTGTATTTTCATATGTGTTTTCATATGTTCCCATATATGATGCTTTCTGGCCTTCACAGCTGAGACATGAGCATGGTCCCTCAGCTCTCTCAGGGCTCTTGTTTGCTAGGCAGTGAATACCTGGCTTTGCCAGACCCTTCCCAAGGAGGCACCAGCAGAGCTCCAGTTCAGGCAAGGAAGACAACAGGCACTAGGCCCTAGGAACTAATTTTAGATTTTTCTCCTGTTGTGTTTCTCTTCTGCTGTTCCACGTCTTCATTCTCTTGAAGTGATCAAGGGCTCAGCAAGAATGGATAATATAGTGTGTAATAGGATGAGGAAATATTTCCCTCAATTTTTAGTTTATACATCTTGTTAGTCTACATACCACTCTCTAGTAAAGCAAAAAAAAACATTACTGGAGTGAGTTATTAGCTTTGCCTATTTATTCTGTTTTGTCAGTAACTTCCTCGATGCCAACAGAAATGTTTTAAGATTATTTTTCAAGTCATTTGGTGTCCTAAATATTTTTCTATTGATATTTCATTCAGTTCTGTTGCAGCTCCCTGACTTGATACTGTAAAGAATTGCTCTAACAGTGCTTGTAGATCTGATTTCTCTCAACTCTGACAAAGCCTTGCAAGGTGATGTAGCCCACTCTGTTTTTTTTATATCTTTTGCCACATTATTTTGGCCTACATAATTTGCCAGAATGTCTGTGGCTTCTTTTGTACTTGACTGATTTCGTGGTTTGACAGACTTTGCTTTTTCAGTAGTCTGCCTGGTCTCAAATGAAAATTACAGCTTAGTATTTTGCTGCATTTATTCAATAAATTCCTATCTACAAACCTTTCCTCATGTAACCAAACCTTCAAGACCAGCTCTATAGATTCTTGTTAGTCACTGATTTTTTTTTTTAATTGTTTTAACATTCTGCTTAAAATAAACAAAAAACCTCAAAGGTTTTTACTTAGTCTTATAACTACATCTCCAGATGCTTAGTCAAAAATAATAGCTATAATCACTTTTGTCCACACTCCTTTATCTTGTGTGTTTAATTTCAGAGTGAGAGTTGGGAGGACAGCAATGTCTTTTTTTTTCCTGAGCCCCTTGGCAAGTTGGTAACTAGAAGATGCCACTTGAATGGCAGCATTACTCCTGGGAGTGAAATGCAGACACACAGTTCTTCAGCCTCAGTGGTTTTATACTGCTGTATCTACATTTATCACAGGCAGCTACAGTTGCAGCAGCAAGCTGGAGAGCTCTGTAGTGTACAGTGTAGAAATGTTACACTGCCAGGAGGGGGAATGGAAGATGACAAGTAAGCTAAAGAGGCTACAGCCAAACTGGAAGCATGGTATCCTTTTAAAATATAAATGAGTTACTAAAATGTCAGTTAAATAATATGCCACAATTATCAAAAGGGTTAACAATCAACCATACATTCAAGCTTATGTCTCAGTGGCTGTGAACATTGTTGGCAGCATGTATTGACAGGAGAAGTCAAAGCTTTCCACTGAAGTGAGGAGATGGAGAAAACAAAGTGATTTCTAATCCCCATATAGCTTTTACGATTTGGATGAACTTGATTTTTTTCCGCTTCACTAAGCTTTTATTTTCTGAATAAGAATGTGAGTTTGCTTACTCAACCTTCATTTCAAAGGCTCTGGTGCCTGGGTCTCCTGAGGTGTGTTGTCATAGTGGTGTATTTGCAGCCGATTAAGCTACACAGATCTAAATTTCATGATCTCCTACTGTCTGTCATCTTCAACATTCTTCATTCGGAATCTGTAATGTTTCCCATGCATTCATCCCCTGGTCTAAACATTGTCCCCTTGGTAATCTATATAACACTTATGCAAGCATTAGACTGAGCTGTCAGCACAGTTTGTATCCCCATTAAGAAATGCAATTCTCTATTGCTGCTCAAGGTCAACATAGTCCTTCTGAAAGATTTTACAGAGGGAACAAGTGTCACCTGACAGAGAATATGAAGGCAGGTCATTTTCTGGAGTACACATTTTTAGAAGCTTGGATATGGAAGTCTTAACCTCATTCCATAAATTACAATGCAGAATGTCCTCTGTGTTCTGAAATTACACCTTTTATGTGAGGTCAATATTTCTACAAGGTTTTATAGTGAAACAAATCTTTGGAGCACAGCTTTTTTCTTTTTTTTTTTTACTTATTATTATTATTTTTCCTTTTAAATAATAAAAGCATTATTGTTAGCCTGCTATTGATAAATACTTCAAGACTGTAGACTGGGGCAGTAGATATAGTAGAAATTTTTAAATCCTTGTAAAGTAATAGTTTGCACTGCACTTGAACTCATAATAATCACAAAAAGTAGTGATTATAATAATGCCAACGGAAAGGCAAACTCTTCAGCCTTAAACAAAAAAACCACTTCACTGTCATTATGGAGCTATTCACTAGTATAGAAACTGAGGTGTTACACAAAGGAATTATAAAAATTGTGTTAGTAGTAGCCATAGTACAGTCATCTCTGAGATGAGTTCTGAAAGAGAAGGTTAAGAAGAGATGAAAGGGTAGATTTATTTTAAAAATAATAATTCATTGAAACTCCTCTGCCTATTGGGAAAGAATATATTTTGTTCTTACGAAAATGGAAGTTGCAGGTATTATTAAGGTTAGAGAAGGTTTGAGATAGTATCATTTTAGAGATCTGACATTTTTCAGCCCTGATTGCTTTTTGCCATGTTATCTTGTGAACAGTGGCAAACAGTTCTAAACAACTCTTGCAGTTCTTAATGTGTTTAAGAGCTTAAAGATGCCAGGTTTGCAATGACCTACTACCAAATGATATAAGATTACATACAGTAAAATAACTTAGGAAACTGCAGAAGGCACAAAATGGTGTTCTTCCTTAGAAAATCTCTTCCATCCTGTTCAGTCTTGTCATGAGCAGTCTAAAAGAAGAAAGTGATACTGCTTCTTTCCACACAACACTAGTCTGGAACCTGAACGACGGGCTGCTATAGCAGAAACTCTTAAAAAATTAATCAAGCTCAGTGATGAATTAGCAAAAGCATATACCACCTAACCTGTAGGCACACAAAACTCGGGACAAACAGCTGTTTTGACATTTCTAGCTGGGAATCCTGCCCTCCACAAACATATTTGATGCTCAGACATGGTCTCTTGGCTGCTTGCAGTCGTCCCCATCTGTCAGGATGGCACTGTGCCCACACACAAGGTGGTATGTCAGCTTCGCTAGGGCATAGGTGCCAAGTAAATTCTGCTGTTTGCAGAGCTTTGCATGTGCTGGTTCTTCAGTAGGAAGCCTCTGCTCTGTCACAGCAAGGCTGCCTCTCAACATGACTCCCTACACTTGATTACACCTGTTGACACTTAGGTGTCTAAAGAAGAATACTTAAATAGTACAAGCAAGAAACATCAGTACACAGAAATGGATTTATGAATCTGTATTGCACAGACACTGAAAATCCATGATACTTTTTTTTTTTTCCCCACAAGAAAAGTCTGCTTTTCAATGTAGGGAAAAAGTAAATTAGATTTTTGGAGACAGATCAGCTCCTGGATCATCTCTCCAGTCTGGAGAGAAGTATATTGGCATAATTTATGTCATTGTTATTAAACCTTTCAATTAATTCTCCTTCTCCTTATTCTCCCCCTGCCTTTCACCCCAGAAAGAAAGAATTCTACCTATCAGCATGAATACAGACAAAATAGAAAATAAAACATAATGGAAAATGGTTGCTCAAGCAAGGAAAGAGAAGTCTGACTATTCTGTCTTATTGATTTTGCAGTGGTGAGACTGTATTTACCACAGTGGAATAATCCTTGCTTTATCCCAGTGCATGAACTATGAGGGCAGAGAAAAGCCAGGCACTTAAATTGGGTATTGTGCTTGGGCAACTCTGTGAGCAGTCTATGTATTTGAGAAAGCGTAGGGATAGCTTCCTTAGCAATAAAGGACATAATCACCTAAAAGATAAGAAAATTGTGAGGCTGCAGAGACTTTACTGTACCTTCTTCTTGTAACAGTCCACATGGCTGGTCTAGGGAAGAAGGCTGCACTGCCTGGGGGAACTGAGTTGTTCTGCATTCTATTTATTACTGATTTTTTTTTTTCTTTGATGAAAAGCTGAATGAAGGAACTGAACTGTCCTTTCAAAGAACAGCTCTGGCTTTCAAAAATGTTTCTTCTCATTTGCACATAAGTCATTATTCATAGCAGTCAGAAACAGAAGTCTTCACTGTTCCTTTTATATTTTGTAGATTTTAAATTGCACAGGGATGTTTCCTGTAACAATGATGAGACTTTTAGCAACCTTACCACCTGCTCAAAATTCCTGCTTGTCATTTCTTTTCATCTTCTGTTGCCATATAACTACTTTGTTTTATGTGTGACTCATCCCTCTGTTTCAATCTTTTCAATTTCTGCATGTCGCATTGAAAAATTCACCTAACCTGAGTTGTTTTTTTTCTAATAAAAAAAAAATCTAATTTCCAATACCTATTGTATTTTTAAAACCTCCAACATCCCAATTAGTCACAAATATCTTTAATGAGGTCTCCAAAAACCTAGAAACAATCATAAATTGTCCAAAACCTTCCAGAAACACACTTTTACCTTTCTGTTCTTAGCTATTTTTGTCTACCCACTGACTGTAGTGAGACGTGTAAATTAACTCAGAAAGTTTTAATCCAGCAGAATGATACATTAAATCACTTATTGTATTTATTCACTCCACTGACATAAAAAATATCCCTAACTCTGCTTTACTTACATGCATCTTTTTCATTGCTGTATCTTATTTTTCCTTCTCTTTCTATAATTTCCATATTTATTCTTAGGTTTTATTTTTATTGTAGCAGAAGTATTCCAAGCACTTATATTTTTCTAAATATTTCTCAGTTCTCTAGTTCACAGTGGTTTTTGCCCATACCTGTTGGTTTTGGCTTGGTTTTGTTTTTTGTTTTTTTTTTCCTACTAAGTTATTCTTCAACCCTCCAGCACTATATCATATTATTCTAACTACATAGTGTATCATTCTATCTCACCTGCCCTACCACTCTATCTCTTAGTGTCTTTGACAAATTATCACCATTATTTCCCTTCTAACTGTTCTTGTGCCATTCATCACCCATGACATTAAATAACTGCTCTTCTATCAAAATAATATACTTACATCATCTAGGCAAGTGAATATTCAACAATTTTCTATTAGAGATGGCCTGACACTGACATATCTTTCCCACCTGGCTGTTCACAGATAAATGGATGAACTAAGCTTTTACACACACACACACACGCACAAAGTATGAAGAGTTTTGTCTTTCCGGTTAAAATAGCCCTAGAATAATTTAATTTTCCTGCAAATGACAACCCATAGGTGCTTTAAAAACAAAACTTCATCATGGAAAGTGTTGCCACTATTGATGTATAACATAAAGGGTATTTCAAAACTTTTCCATGTGAAAGACTCAACTTCTACATTTGTTCTTTGTGTGTGTGTGTGTATTGCAGTAGTTTAATATTAGAAATGCTTGACCTATTGTAATCACACCAGTTTACAAAATCTATCCATCTCCTTTAAGGCAAATCCATTCCCTGTATCTAAAATCAACTGAAATGGAGTATTTTACTACCACTCATGCTGATACTTCATATTACATTTTAACTACAACTGGAAAAAAACCCTCCAAATTTCCCTAAGCTACAAAGATTTACAGCAGCCATCTAGACCTTTTCAGCTGTTAAATGGTAATGTTTTATGCTTTTTATTATTTTATGATATTAAATATTTGTAGCTGCATTCAGCACATGCAACAGATAGCACACTTCAATCATTAAAGAAACATGTTAATATAATCTGAAACTATCATTTTATAAATCAATTATCTGTCAATTGCATTGAAATGATGACATTAGACATTCAGAACTTTTAATAAGATAATATATTGGGCTGTGAATATTCAAAGAAGAAAAAGCTTTCTGTTTTATAGTTGTTTACTGACTGTAACTCTAACTTTGCACATTTCTAAAATAAACATCTAACCTGTGCTGAGGCTTAATGACCATTGCTGAGAACCAAGAATACCTTTCCTCTTCTCTATCCTGATTTCAGTATGGCTAATTTTTCAATTGTACTGCTTCTCAAGGAAATTCATGCAATTCAAATACAATCCTTAAACACTCCTTTCATATGTTGTTGCCCATATGTACTCTTGTAAAGATTCTTTATGAATTACTTTATTCACCTGAATAATGACAAAATCTGTGACATGTTTGCAGTATAAAAAAAATTCTTTGCTTTTTTCTTTTTCTTTTCTTTTCTTTTCTTTTCTTTTCTTTTCTTTTCTTTTCTTTTCTTTTTTTCTTTTCTTTTTTCTTTTCTTTTCTTTTCTTCTTTTCTTCTTCTTTTCTTTTCTTTTCTTTTCTTTTCTTTTCTTTTCTTTTCTTTTTTCTTTTCTTTCTTTTCTCCTTTTTCTTAGCACATAATGCATGCCATTGAACTGGGAAATGAGAAAAGGAGTAGAACAGAAACCTGTCCTATTTTTTTTTTTAATGGGTCTTAGTGAAAAGATGTGTCTGTGTGAACAATTTATACACATTTTGAAGAAGAAAGAAATGTTTCCCAACCACTGTCCCCACCTCAGCCCTCATTTTCATACTTTTTGACCTGGGACTTTTCTATGATGCCCTTCAATAACCTCTTCCCGGCTGTTCCAGAAAGCTAGAGATATACTAGAATATCTGGTTCAAACTTTTTTTTATAGTTATAAATACATTTCTAAAGACTTTTATTCCTATTTCCTAAGAATATTTATCTATTCATTCTACATCCAGGAACACACACACAAAAAAAAAGAGTGATCTTCTAATTGTTATGTTCCCTCTCATGGGCTAGAAAGCCTCACTCAGTAATTCCCACTTTTATGCTTGTAATTTTGTGGTTGAACCAGCATGCAAATTTTAAGACTACTCCCTGCCTTGATTTCACCAATTGTTTAGTGAATCTCCTGCAGTAGTTAATTATCTTCATGCTGAAAGTCAGAGCCATGCAGCTCATTTTCTAGTTTACCTTCTGACTTCATCTTGCAACAACTGGGGCCTGCCTTTGCTGACTAGCTCAGAAACTCTCCTCCAGTAAACATATTGTCCCACTGTGTGTCTTAAGGTTGCTATAGAATCTTCATCTCATTAGGCATATTCCAAAGATCCAAGAAAGGGCTGTGACTTGCATAGTATTTTTGCAACCTGGAGTGAGAGGGGAGAGAAATGAGCAAAGACAATGGATAAAAGAATGATGCAAAATGTTGTTCACTTTACTGTGGGTCTTGACTTCTCTTAGCTTTGCTCTGCCTTGTTCAGGAGGGTTTAAGATGAGGAAGAGGATATCTCAGAATCAAAATCTGAGCCCAAACCTCACAAGCACTTTGCCTTATCTCCAGTGATTGAGGAGTTAAACTCATTCCTGTGTCTCTGTTACACATTAAAGACTCAATCTGTCTACCTAATTTAGAAGCTGGGATATCTCACACCAGCTGAATTTATTCCCTGGAGCTGAGGTAACTTGGAAGACTAAGCCAGTTCTCAAGGTAAGCCTGGAGTGCCTAAATGCTTTGTAACATAGGAGCAGCACATCAAATAAGGAGTTAGTAAAATACTGCATGGTGGCTATTTCTGCCTCCCTCTGCAGCTCTGGCTGGATGTTATGAAGGGAAGAGAATGGAGTATTCAAATGTAATTGGCGGGCAAGAGGAAATTTTGTGACCTTTGTCTGCTTCTCCTGCACACAATGTTTATGAGGGACTGAGCAGCATCTTTTCTTTCCATATGTGAACTCCTTTGACTTAGCTGTCATTGCTTTGTCCCAGCTAAACAACACCAATATGCCCCTTTTTGGAAAGTATTAAATAGAGCCTTCTAGGTAGGTAGGTCAATATGAGCCTCTTGGGATTGAAAAAAAAAAACAAAAAACAACCAGCTTGTACTGTCAAGTATCTGAGAAAGACAAGTTAGTTCACCTAAAATGTGTACATACATCTATCTCCTCTCCTCCCAAACAGCACATCTTTTAAGTGACAGAAAACCATCAGCTGAGCTGTCAGATGAAGAAGAAAATTCAAGGAAATGGCAGCTGTATGAAGGCTGAGCTGTAGGTAGGTGGCACTGCGTCCAGTTATCTGGGAACAATTGGCATAACTCAGGTTGCAGAAGAAGATAAACAAAAGACCAAAAAAATATTCCAGATGAAACAAGATATGCATTAGCAAAACTGCTTGTTTTCCTTCAATGGGACTGAACAGTGGTGAAACTGTCCATGTAGTCAACTTCAGAGAGGGAGACAAGAAAGTTGTCCCTGCTCAGCTGGAAGGGAGCCTGCTTTCAGCATTCCCAAGTGCCAGCTCCTCTCCTTGCTGTATGGAGGCACAGTTCCATGTCCACCAGGCAGGGACAAGAGCAGCTCAGAGGAAGCTAAGACAAGTGATTTCCTCCCCACCCCCTTGGTCTCTCCTGGATCTGGGCCTTGCCACCCTGTTGTGGTGGTGGGCCTAAATTTGTTTTGACTCTAGCCTGTTGTTGTTAGCATGACCTGAAGCTTTAATGACTGTTTCCTATTGAACTCAAAGTTTCCCAATTAATCTGGACAGCAGGTAAACAGAAGGAAGAAAGCTTCAACAGAGAGTCTTGCCAAAGCTCTGCTGGATCATCCAGTGAATACTGGAGAACTTGGCAGGAGAAGAATCACAGGGTTGGATCAAGGCTATTCATTTTTGCTAACTACTCCTGACATTTCTCTTCTCACACAGATGCACAGTATTCAAAGGTTTTGCCAGAGGTTCCTCTACACAGGCTTGCATCTCACTCATTGACACAAACCTTGAAAGGGAAAAAAACTAACTTAATTGCTTTAGGGTGGAGGGGGGAGAGAAAATAAAATAATGATATTAAAAACATAACCGCAACCCACAGGATCTACAGGAGCTGTGGAAGAGGGCAGGCTGTGCTTGAGCAAATGCTAGGATGTCATTTGGCCAGGCACTTCTACCTCCAAGGTCACCAAATTGTTTTGACTGAATAATAAAATGTGTGTCTTATCCTGAAACCTAGGACTGGGAAACAGCAGGGGTGGAGGAGTAACAGGGAAGGAGGGAAAAGGAGAGTGTGGGAGAGCAACTCAGTCCTTATTGCTCTAAAATCTGTGGAGCTTGATCACACAAATATTTGCAGATCCTGGCAGTAACATGTGTAAGATAGAGTATGTAATCATCTTAAAACTTATCCCATGTTTATTTTTCTTTAATTGATGGATGTTGCAGCCTGTTCTCCCAGCTCTTGCAGGGGAGAAAAATAAGAAGCCAGAATCATGAGCGTTGAACTTTATGTCTCTCCAAATTTTCCTGCTGGCATCTCAGCTTGGAAGGGAAGATGGTCTAGGGAAGGAAAAGAAATTTTAAGGGGAAAACTTCCCACATTGTTCTTTCCCTGTGGGATTTCAAGGAACCATTCAGAAAGGGATAGGAATATTGCTACTGGTATCTCAAAGGGAAAGAATCAAGTCTACATTCTTCAAAAATATTCTTTCCCTTAAAAACTAAACCACGCCTCCTCCAAAAAATACCTTCTAACAAACTATGTGATGAGAAGTTGACATTGTGCCACACTTGTGTGCCACCATCTCTCAGCATCATAAAGGCAGCTCTTAAGATAGAAAGCAGATAAAGTCATCTTCCTTTTGCCAGGATAAATATCTTAGATTCAGATAATTATTTTTTTTTAACTCTCTGGTCCTGTAATAATATCTCCTAAAAACCACTTCAAAGTGTCATACACATTTGGCTTCTCTAATCAAGGAGGAAAAAGTCATTTTATTAAATTTGGACTGCTTAATCCAATTTGAAAAAGCAAAAGGAAACATGCTAATTGTAGAGAGCAACTTATCAGAAGTCTATAGGGAGATCAGAAGCTAAACCCAGGCTGCAACATGGAATAGTACTCCAGTGGCTTCATCCTTTCTGCAGATCTGTCCTGTGTCAGCTGACTCCTGTAACTGTCTCCAGCTCATACATCCCACAAAACATAAAAATGTGGATCTACTCTTCAGTGCTCCTGCAGTACATAGTAACAAGGAGATGCAGTGCCACAGAAAGCTCAGAAAAAAAAATTGCTGGCTCTACTCTTGTCCCCTTAATGCTGCACAATGTTTTTTAATGAAGAAAAGAGGACCAGTGTTTGTAAGTAAAAAGAGGAGGAGATAGGTAAGGGGCTTTGGTGGTCAGCAATCCTTGTAAATGAGAGCAAGCCAGGACAAAGTTAAGCAGTTTACTTTTGCAAAAAAGAGGGCAGGAGTGAATGAAGGCTTCTTCCTCTTGTAAAATAGTGTGGGCTTTCTCTATAAATACAGTCTCTATAATATATTATTTATAACATTTATCTTTTGATATACTTTATTTAATTTCTTTCTGTGTTCACATGAAGCACGCAATCAAGAGCAGGAACTATCGAGTAGTTCCCCAAAAGGCGACAGAGTTTTTTTTACCTCTACTACATTTATAGTCAGATCAGATCAGCAGTTACACTGAAGTCTGTATCAGTAGATACTGATGATTAGCACAGGTGAGCTGCTGACTGTGAGATCTGTTGCTGTCCATGTGTGGATCACTGCCTGAGGTGTGATATCTCATCTGAGGCTGAAATCTGAACTGATGGACTTGAATCAAGCTCCAGTGGAAGGCTTTGTTGGTGTGATCCAAACCTCTTCAAGTCTGTAGAAAGTTGCCAAAGGTGAATGAAGTTACATAGCAGAATTATTTATGTAGATCTGGGGCATAATGAGAATGAAGGATTTTGCTCAATTAAAAAACTATAATGTTGCCTCTGTTTGTAGTAAAAGCTATAAGGGGCTCCCAGAATAAGCCTTGTGACCTTGAACCAGACCCCTTCAGATTGTCCCATTTCCCCTGGGACATGGATACAGAACTGGACAATGTCTTCAGATCTTTGCGTCTCTTTGGAAAATGGCCATAATCCCACCTTAACTCCAAAGAGAACACTTCTGAACTGAAAAGAAATTGTGTATTACTCTAGAGGTGATTCCTCTGATTAGAGAAATAGGAACACTAACCAACTTTTTTTACAGTTGTGTAGACTGTAAGAGCTCAGCTGTTGTCTGGGTGAAAATCTGGTTGCTACTCACTAGGAAGCATGCCCAGTGTTACTATGAAGGCTTGGAGTGCTAGGGTCCACCATGAGCTCCAGAGCTTGAGGACCTAGCTGTAGTAGTAATTGATAGCTATATGGTAGTAGGTGGATTTCCCAAGAGGAAGGATAAATATTCCCCTGTTTTGTCTACTCAAAGTGGTCATCAGAAGCAACAGATACTCAGAGAAGCATGGGATCAACTCACAGACTTCAAATAAGCTTGAGGTTTCATCCTTATGCAAGCAAACACTATCAACTATGGCAAATCTTCTGGAAAACATAACAGATTCAAGAGAAATTGGATTCAACATGGTGTGTGGGACCAGCTTTTCTCTTGGTCTTCCACAAGAAATAGTGGCATAAAAGGGCATGTTCAAAACAAAAAGCAGTAAGGAATTTTAAAAGTCAGGATAGTAACATGAGTAACACAATTCCAAGTCTGAGTTAGCATCAGCAACCACTTCTCCAGAAGGTGGTTCCCTTCACTGGATAGCCTAAGGAAGCCTGAATCTTTAGAAGTAATAATAACTTTCACATTTATATTGCAAGCAGTCAATCTTTTTATGAAATGTTTTGCAAGAAGCCACCTCACCTAGGTTCTGTTGGGTAATTATTTGCTTTGAATAGTTGCTCTTGTGAAAGAGAACAGAAAGAGCAAGGAATTCCTTTCTTTTACACTCTTCCTCAACTTGTTAACTTTCCACTTCCACTGGCTCCTTCTCCTGCTGGAGATACTGAGGTTCATCTGAACCATGTCCAGCAACATCAGAATTAGATGATGGTTTGGAAGAGGAGCTGTCATTTTCTGCACCTATATAAAGACCAAGTGTAATCTGAAGGTGTCCTTCAAGAGCTCCTGCAAAATGATATTGTTGTTAGTCTGCGGTCCAGGCCACCAGAGTACTCTCTGTTTTTCTCTTTCTGCTTCTTTCTGGAGTCTGGTTCACCCACCACATGGATTTTTTACTCAGTCTGAACTTTCTTGCTAGAGGGCAAACACTGATGCTTTTATTTCTGCCTCAGTCCTCTACACTGAAGAAAGAATAAATATTTGCTTAAAATTAAGCCCATTTTGGTCTGGAACTTCAGCAACAAAACAGTTTGGATGCTCTGCAAAAGAGGAAAGGATTCAGCATGTCTTGTCTCCCCCTCCCACCCCAACACCCCTCCCCCCAGGATTCCAAAAAGACTCAAAGTATTTTGCACAATATTTGAAAATAAATATTGCTCATCCTTGAGCTGATAGTTTGGAGTCCAGACAGGCTCAAGATTCATAACGGAAAGAGTGATGTAAGCTTAATGCTATGTGAGCCATGTGTTGTTACCATCCAACAACCAGTTCCATCCGGTCTCCTTCTTGCATTAATGGTCATTTTCTTCCAAATTATTCCAAAGACCCAAGACACTGTGCTGATTAACCCCTTCCTGAAGGATTTAGACCTCAGCAATGGTCATTATTGTGCCTAGAAGGACTAGTCAGTAAGAAATAACATTTTATTATCATTATTCATTAGATATTTTCTTCTCGAGCTTGCCTTTTATCTAGTGCAAAAATGTTTCTTTGAGATCAAGCAAAGACTGGAAAAAAAAAAAAATTGGGGAAGGAAATTATGAGATACCATTATTGATTGGAAGAGAGGGAAGACATAGAAAAGTCATCCATCACTCCCAGCCCTCTCTAAAGAGAGCTATCATAGCTTGCCCACAGGCCTAATAATCATCATTTTGAAAGGGAAACATCCCACAAGGAAAAGTGAGGGGAGCTGAAGATACTGAACAAGCTGATCTATAAAAGTAATTCATTCCATGTTTCTGAACTTCTGACTTGCTCAACAGTTTGATGCACAAGAGCAGAATAATGCCAAGGTGTTATGAACTGGAAGTGAAGTTCCCAGCAGATAAGGACTTGGCTGGGGTTGAGAAATTACTTAAGAGGAGCATCCTGCACCTGAACATGAAGCTTCCCATGGAACCATGCCCCAATGTTCAGCTCCATCTGAGGCTTTCCCTGTCCCCAGCCTCACCCTAGCTGGCAGCATGTGAGACCATGTGCATCCACGTGAACCACAGAGAGAAAGAGATAACAGGGTGAGAAATGCCCCAGTGCAATCTTCTCCCCTTGTTCTCCTTTCCATTCCACTCCACTGTGAGCCTAGCTGGTGGTTTTCCCACAGCAAAGTTTAGCGTGAGGGAGAGGAAGAAGGAAAGGAAAAGTTTCAGGGAGCAGTGTCACAGGTGGACCCATGTCATGCACAGCCAGACACATGACGATGCCAGTGTACCAATTATCCTTTATAAATAGCTGTGAGCAGATGTTCAGCCAGCAAGTGGCTGTGTCGGTTGAAGCCATTACAACTCACAGATACTTGGCACAACCCTCTAGCCAAGGATTAACTCTCCCACAGCTCTGCTGGCAGTCAGCTCTACTTCAAGAAAGAAGTCAGCTGGATTAGCTCATACCACCTGGATCAGCCGCTTGAGCAGTGCTGGATGACTCTGCACTGGAGCAGATTAGGGAGTGCTCACATGCACCTTTCAGCTGGTAGCTACCAGGGACCAGATATTTTCCAGGTAGCACATCAAGGCCTGAAGGAGGGTGTTTCACCTTGCTCTGACCTGCATGTGTGCATGGAAAGACATGTGCCTGTTTTGCATGCTTAAGAAGAAGGTTGTGTGATAAGAAGCTAGAACATGTAGCTAGGAGCTTTTGTTCAGCCACTAACTTTCTGATGATTTCAGGGCTCCTGTAATCTTCTCTCTTCCATCCTCCTCTTTAGTCTGGATGGTAATTCTTGCTCAGGAATTGTCCTTTTGCAATGACTTGTGCAGTTATTTAAACAGTGGAAGACCACCTGTAAATCTATAACGACAAACTGAAGAAAAGGTGATCAGGCACTTTTTCAGGGAGGTTAACCTTTACCCTGTGAATGTAGAACGCATATTACAGCTGGTTCAAACCTTAGTCAATGCCTTTAACTGCTTCCATAGTATAACATAAAAGAGTAGTTTGGTCATACTCCCCATTTCTTTTTTGTGCCTCACACATCCAGTATTACATTCACAGGCACATAAAGAAACAGCAGACCAATGATGTGAACATATGGCTTTTCTCTTGCTATGCTGGCATGTATACGGTAAGATACACACAGATGTGGGGAAGCATACACTGATGTAAATAAAACGAACAAAGTGCCAGAGCACGCAGAGAACCACCCCCCCCCAAAAAAAAAAAAAAAAAAAAAAAAGCAGACAAGTTAGGAAAACTGCAAGTTGGGAGGGATCTTGTGTTTTCTCTCCCTTTTTGTTTTTTGGCCTGTTGAGCTTCTAGCAAAGTTGGTATCACTTGCCCCCTGGCTGGACTCAGATACAGAAATAAAACTCCCAATTCCTCAGTAATATCATTTTTGCTTTTGTTAAGCCTGGAATCCAAATTTAATTAGCACAAAAATTAAAATGAAAATAAACCTTGAGACAATTGAACTCTGGGTCACAAAAGCAGAGAGGTGATTGACAGCTGAAAAGGAAAGGGAGGTAAATGATGCCTCCTGATTCGTCCATTCACCTATGGGGTGTTGATTTGTGAAAAATCAAATAGGATATCAGTATGGATGCTGGGGCCAAAGCAAAATATAAACTTGCACACACAAAGGAGAGAGATGCTATCTGTACTGATGAATTCCCTGGGAGAGAGCTTGAGAGCCTTAGCCAAGCCTCACAAAACAGTGAGCTCCTGACATGCATCCAAGAGGTGTGAGTATATTGAGTTGCCCAGTGCTATGTTTGCATGCTGGAGCTCTTCTGGGAGATATTAGCTTCTACCTCAGTGCCTTGAGGAAACCTCAAGTGACTCAAAGTGTCCTTGAAGGTTAATAAATGTGTAAATTAAGTGCTCCACTTTGACACGTGAAAGAGCATTTTGTCAAGGCATGTGACAGGGGAAGAATCAGAGTACTAAGAAGCGAGGGGAGGAAATTGCTTTTAATAGATCCCTTGAGCCAGGGTCCCCCTGGCTAGCACACCCTCAGTTACATGGCTTCTACTAATCCCAGCCTGGGACTCTGTGTATCTAGTGTCCCTAGCCACAAGTCTGCCTGACCCACAGACTAAAGGAACAGAATAAACCATTGCATGAAATACAGGCTGGCAGATATTTTGCCAAGAGCATTGTCTGCTAGCTTGCACATTTCCATGCTATCATGTCTGGGAAAGTATAGGGATGCATGGGGTATCCCTGTGTGTGCACAGACTCCCTCCTGCTCAGTGTGTCTACCATAAATGGGGTACTCTACAAGAAAGCAAGCAACTCAACACACAGATTCTGCTTTAAACCTGTGATCTCAGATGATCCTCAACCCTGAAGGCTCTTCTGTTGCTGGAAATTTAAAAAATAAAAAAAAAAAATTAAAAATCCAGTATTACTGTGAAGCTACATCCTAAAGGTCATCAAATTATTATTACAAGTTTCATCATGGGTAACCTTTCTATTCAGTCAGTCTCCAAAGGAAAGAGGGCTGGGATTTGAAGTCCTCTGTTTTTAGCTACAGGAAGAAACAAAGCCTCTTAGCAGTAGAGCACTTTCCCCTGATGCATTTCCCAGGTACCTGTGTCCATGGTACTATTAAAGCATGAGCCCCTTGGAGAAGAAAAGGTGTCTGGGTTGTAGACACATGCTCTCTACTTTGAGCCACCCAAAAGTAGAGCTGTTTGTGTAAAAGTTCCCCAGCTTGTTTCCAATATGACTGGCCCAAGTTTGCAAAGATCTTGTTATTTAAGTAGCTAACTAATCCAGCTCATTGTGGCTGAAATGAGTAAGGGAGCATGCAATGGGAGAAGATATTGGCAGGAGAGGTGCAACAAGTACAAGGGGAAATGATTTCTCCCATCAGTGCAGCTGTTGGCAGAGGGCACATCTGTCTGCACCATTAATCTCTACTGAGATTGTCAGTGGGGTGCAGTTGGGAGGAAGCTGTTCACTCCTCTGAAAACCAGGAGATTATCTAGTGTGGCTTCTGGCACTACATAAGTCATAGTTTTTAGCCCAAAATGTTCTCAGAGAGCATATTTACCTCTCTTTCTGAAGGAGAGAATAGAAAAAATAATTCGGGACATGGTTGAACTGAGGACAAGCTTTCAAGATAGTCTTCACAGAATCTCAGATTTGGTCCCTGGAGGGCTATCTGCCCTCCAGAAAAAGGATTTAAAGCAGATTTCAGCATACATAAAGCAACCCCCTATCGTCCAACCCTCCTGGTGACAACTGCAGGAGAGATAATCCTGTTTGGGCTACGGCATGTAGCACCAATGTGACTGTCCCAGCCCAGGTTGCCAGCTCAGAAGGAGAGCTGAGTTTGTGGTGAGGATGGGCACCTGCTGACTCTCTGAATGAGTGCTGGAGCCCAGTCCCGAGGGATTGGCCAGTGCCCTCTGCAGTTCCTCTTCTGAAAATGAAACGAAGCTGCTGGAGCTATGATCCTTGTCCCTTTCATAAGCAATAAACTCACAGTGAAAGCAGCAGAAACAAAGCTTTTCTAAATCTGCTTTCCTTTTCAACCTAAAAAAAAAAATTTAAAAGAAAAAAAAAGGCTTAGCTTAAGAAGGGTTTCTGCTGGACCCTCATTGTAATGCTAGGAAAATTCTCTTAAAGCATGCTTCCTAGAGAGCTTGAAGGGCACAGAAAGGCTGCAGATCCCAAACAATAGGCAATTATACAATCAAACAAGCTGTTAATGGTTGTCATTCACATTGCTTGCGGCTGGAAGATCTTCAAGCTACAAGAACTTCAGGGTTTGCCCCAAATCAACCTCCTTGCCTCTACGTAGGAGAGAAGCCTGAAGTACTGAACACATACTGAAACGGTACACGGGGTTTTTGCATATAGCAAATCAGTTACCAGATCTGGATCAGAACACAGGTTTCTTGAAGTCCAGGTCACTGCATGACTCACAGACTCTCTCCCTCTGATGAGACTGTAGACGTCCAGCTAGGATCGTGCAGTGATGTGCTTAAGCCACTCTGTACTGAAGGAATAATCAAGCACATTAATTTAGCCGTCCTACTCTTAGAGCAGGCAGCCCGTCCCCCTGGTACTGCCTGTTGCTCTGTGAACTTACTGACTTAATTAGGACTTGTTCAGAGATCTCTGGCTTCCCTTTCTGTTGCTGGGTGGAGACATGCTGTGAGCTAGGGTTGATTCTCAGTTTAATTTTCCCCTCTTTCTTTCCAGCAAAATTGTAACAATGCTTCATGTTGTTCCATGGGGCTTCACTTTGTGAAGAAAGCTCATCAGCCTTGCTAATATAATCACTCATCGATGCCATGTCAAAATGTGAGTAAATGAATAACCACAGTCTTTTCAACACATCTCTCTGTGCAAACAAATGTTTAGAAAGAATGCAATATGTTGCAGGAAAAGAAGTCATCAAGAGATAATGTCTAAGCAATTGGGGCCTGGAGCCTTATGCTATGGGTATGGCCATGCAGCCAAAGGAGAGAAGTGGAGATAACTTTCTTCCTGAAAATTGAAATGTTAAGTTGTCAACATCATTAACTGTCAGATCCTGGCCAATTTCCATGTCACTGCCACCTCACCACCGCTCCTCCTGCTATAGTGATGTCCTTTTCAGTTTGTGGATTATTTTATGGCTTTTCCCACAAAGGCACTGACTATTCGAAATGTCCCATGAGAAAGCTGTCTTATGGCAGAGATTAACTATTTTATTCCATTCATCATTCATGCCCCTCTTAAAAGTAATACACAGTACCAGAGCTGGAAATCATGGACCTGTACTTGTAGCACTGTGCTTCGGAGCTTCTGCATAACCTCAGTGTTCATTGTGATATAGCCATCATGATCCACTCCAGAGGAAGGAATGGAATGCTTCCACAGTGACATCCTACCTTTTGAGTATGAATGACTTAAGTCAAAAGCCCCATAGAAAGAAAGAGGAAATGAACTAGAATCCAATTTATCTAATGCAGCTCCTTCTGTGGCCTTAGTATCTGAAGTATCTGAGCATTTCAGAATGTTTACAAGGCATTTCCCCTCTTAGTATACACTGGTATTAAATGCCCATTTTACAGAGGACAGTTAAAGTGTAACTATCACACTTTAGTGTTTCTTCCTATCCTAATTTTAGATGTCTACAAGGGAGATACTGCAGGCTAGGTTAGTTATCCAAGCTTTTTTGCAAGGAGTGAAGTCACTATTAGAAAGTGATTCCCCTGTCTAAACGTACGTGCTTAACCAGTTCCAAAAATGTTTCCCTGAAGACTCTTTCATTGGCCCTGTCATGATTTTTTACACCTTCTTGTTAATGCATCTTCCTGTTCAAGGAGCTGATATTTGTTAAATGGCATGTGCTTCTCCTCTGCTATAGCATTTGCTGTTCCTAGTATAAAAACAGATGGCTACGGTGTTCAGGACATAAGTATCCTTCAGGATGCTTGACATTCTAGATATATAAGATAATGGTGAAGATGATTACTAATGAACCAGAGGAAGTTCTAAGAAAGAAAGTTAAGACAAAGGAATGTTTATTTATTCCCATCTGGGCTTCTACAGGGTCAAAGGATTACACCCATGAATCCCTGGTGTGTTCATATGTCTCTACATTACTGTAGAAAAAAGATAAGGTGGTGCCAATATTTCCATTATACTCCTTCATTTGCAGAGTTTTGAAAGTCAGCCATAAATAAAAGCATTCTACAAGACACTTTGGCAGATGGCATCCTGACTCATGAGTGAATCCGGTTGATTTTGCTTTCCATTTACATTTTTCGTATTTTTTTTCTTAAAAAGAAGACAAGAAAATGACTCCAGATAATACAAGACCAAAAATGTTATGACACAAAAGCATTACTATGGGTTACAAGACCACTTAGCAGGAGAGAAGAAGAATAATGATGTGCAAATATCTGAAGATCTTCCAAAAGAAAGATCAGTCATTCAGGGAGGTCCAGGGTGGAGGGGGACTAATGCAAGATGTAGAGAATTAAGAGCAATGGGTTGAGGCTAAGCAAAGGAAAAATTAGCTTGAGGAAAGCTTTCCTAAGAGTAGACTAGTCTCCCAAGTCAGGAGGTGGAAGCCTGATTGAGTCACACAGCCCTGGACTGGTGCTGTTTCTGAAGAACTGTTGCGGTGAGCTATCCCACATGGGCAGGGAGAAGCCTCTGTACCTTGGTGATTTCAATTCCCTACTTGGATGACTCACTTCAAACTACAGGATGAATTTTAAGTTGGTGGATTAACTGCTTAAGCAATACTTGCCAAGACACATGTCTCTCTGTTAAGAGGGGAGCACTTAGTGGCTTAGATAGTGCTAAAGTTTCACCTGCTCCACAGGCATACCCGAAACCATCAGATGTTAAGACACCTCTACCCATCAGCCCAAAAGAAATACAAAAAAATTTACCTTCCCTTCTTCTGACCCTGGCAGCTGATGAATGT
Organism: Megaceryle maxima; assembly: GCA_024605025.1. Taxonomy (NCBI): domain Eukaryota; kingdom Metazoa; phylum Chordata; class Aves; order Coraciiformes; family Cerylidae; genus Megaceryle; species Megaceryle maxima. Next base: position 89,345 of record JANHGN010006020.1, read on the forward strand.
TTATGGTGCAGAAGAAACTGCATATTTGAAGTCATTAAAAAAAAAGGGGGGGGGGGGGGGTGCCGACAGAGTTGAGGAAGATGGTTCAGTGCCTGGGAAAACCAAGGCTGCAACTTTTAATGGTCCTATACAGATTTTTAAGAACCCCAAGAACCATTTTCAAAAGTTCCTCTATTCAGCAGTCCAAGTCACACCTATATCTCTCCCTTTCTCTCTCCTTGTTGATGCCTTATGTGTTGTTCAGGAAAGAAATCTCTGCTTACTCAACCCCGGTGAACCCTATCTTTTAAATGACCCTTGAGTTACTAGCTCACTTAGCTGCTCTTGACTATTCAATCAAAGCCTGTATCTACTTGTGGCCCGTCACTTTTTCTAGGTGTAAAGCAGAGTCTCCATTTCTTTGAAGGCTCTGCTGTAATTCAGGCAGTATGAAAACTGATCCCAGCATAGGACTTTCACTTTCCCCCTCATTAGCAGCTTTTTGGAAGGCATCTCTCAAACTGTTGCTTCCTCCTGCTGGCGCTGACAACTGATGGAAACAATTGATCATATTTGCACTGAACAAACATACTTATTAAGTCCAGCGCTAAACACAGAAAGGGAAAATTCTTCAGGAGATGGGAGAAGATTACACAGCTCAGTTATACTTCCATACCAGTATAACACTTTGAGGTCTGAATGGGATCAGTGTCCACATGCCTTGGAACATGCCTCAACATACTTCAGAGCTTAGGACCCTCATACTAAGCACCTTATTAAGCTAAGGAGAATGAGATGGTACTATAGGTATGAAAGACAGGTGAGCAGGACGTATGCCAAGATGATGGCCATCATTGTAGTGCAGGTTGGAAGGCTGTGGTCTCAAACACCCTACTCTTGAAGAGAAACCAAAGTAGTAATTTGGGTTATTCCACATGGAGGACTGAGTTCAAGAGTGAGATGGCTTAGAGAGGTTTATCCAGACCTTCTCTGAAATCTGTCTCAAACTTGGCCTCTTTGTTTCCACGAGGAGAGCATCTGCACGCCTTCTTGCAAAACTCCCAGCAACAATAATATAAATAAAACCCTAGGCTACAGGGCTGTCCTGACAACTTGTCCTGCCCTTTCCTACAGTGGGGAGGAATATTTGATGTAATACTGCTAATATCTACATGGAAACTTTTTTCTTTTCTTTTCTTTTCTTTTCTTTTCTTTTCTTTTCTTTTCTTTTCTTTTCTTTTCTTTTCTTTTCTTTT
>JANHGN010006020.1:101227-111408 GCA_024605025.1 Megaceryle maxima
CACCCCAAATTATTGTGTAGAGTTGTGGGGAAGGTATTATACGTGGGACACAAATTAGAATAAGTTTGCATCTTTTCTGGTAACACAGCTTCTAGATTGTTGAGGAGTGAAGCACCCTTTCAAATCAGTTGTATTAAAGAAGAAGAGTAGTAAAACTGCTGGGGAAACCCCATGAAAATCATGTGTCTGCTGAGACACTAACCTGGGTAAAAGGGCTTGCAGGTACAATTTGGTGAGCTGAAGGCAGTTTTCTTTTTTTTTTTTTTTCAGCTACCTGGCTGATTATGCCTGCCAGGAGGCAGGGAGTGCTCGCTGCTGCCGCCAGCAGCTCTGCTGAAGGGCTGTGAAAGCAATACACCCTGCAGGCTTCCCACCGCTGAAAGGGTCTAGTCCCAGCCAGAAGGTGACACTTGCTAGCTTTCTTACGTGGACAGAGTCTGGGTCTGCAGTATGTGACGTGTGTGCTCTGAGGACTGAGAAAGGTGCTGGCTGGCATGCCACTGGACCCTGATGATCTTCAGGAGGAGGCATGCAGGGATGCACACAGCTGAGCTACTCTGAAAGACACAGCCTTCCGAGATGGTCTTAAAACATAATGCGAGCCCTTCCCTATCCTCCTGTGTCCCTCACAGCTGCTTGCTTGCGAACTCCTTCACAAGAGAGAGAAGATGGAGGTAGATCGAAACTGAACCCATCTCCTTGTCCTGAAAAGAGAGGGAAGATTTGCTTGTGTGTTACCAAGGTAACCAAGAAAGCAACCTCCTGACACTGCCGTGTGAATCCCCAGCTGGTTTTATAGCCTTTTGGCAAGGTCCTTCCAACCAAATGATATTACCAGAGCCTGTGAGCAGAACCACTCTAATGAGGAAAACTTCTGCTTTCTGCGACTGCTAATGTAATAAGTGGCAATTTTATGGCTAAATCAGAAGAAAAAAAAATAGAGGAGAGGGAGAGAAGAAAACCTCTCTATTTTAAAATGCAGCCAAAGAAATCTGTAGGAATCTACTGCTGCCAGTTATTTTAACAGTTCCAACCTGTTTCTCCAGCAGAAGGAAAAAAATAAAAATATCCCTTCCAGCCCCTCCTTCCCTGTCCTTTGGGAAGACAGGGGTTTGGATTAGCTCTTCACAATGAAAACAAACATATTGGGGCTTTTATAGAGCCAAGCTGTTCCTGTGTCTTGAGAGCAGAGTGAGAAAAGATGTAACAGGTGCTGCATGATTTTATATGGCAGCATCGCAAGAGGCGCTGGTTCTCACTCATGAAAGGAGGCTTTCTTTGCCCTTCAGCTGGTGCCCTCTTTCCCCAGAGTTGGTGGCTTTAGCTTAACAACCTATGGTAGTTACTTAAGCTTGAAGCAGTGCCAGAAGGCTAAGCTTGTGTCTGTCATGTTCCTTCACCCCTGCCAAGTCGGTCATGGGGTGAGGGACCCCTCGATGGCTGGTGGGACTCCTGCTCCACTTTGTGCCACACCATGGGTGCACTTGGGGGACCTCAGTACAGCTAGGGACATGGATAGAAAATCATCTTTCCCAAACAACCCAACTCCACCAAACCTGTAGCTTAGGTCTGGATGGAGGTAATCCTACAAAATGAGCTGCTGAGTGCAGCCTAGCCCTTCTGGAAGTCCTGGAAGTGAGTTGAAATTTTTGTCATTAAACAACAAGAGACATGCATCCTACAGTCACAACTGGCTCTGAAACTCCCATAAGCCCTGAGCGACCTTGCAGCAATGAATCTTCCTCCACATTAGACAAGGAAGACCCTGGATAGAGACGGGCCAACCAGCAGTAAAGTGGAAGAGTTTTCAAAATCTGGTGACATTAAATGACTGATGTCATTTCTAGGGAGTCCCCAGATGAATGCCACAGGGCGTGGCCTTGCCTTACAATTTGCTAAGCAAGGAGCTACAGAGGCCTCCACATCCTTTGGAGAAGAGATGTAGCATGTGATCATATCCCCATGGCACGTAGCTACCAGGCAGAAGTGATGCAATAAGGATAGAGGAGGTCAAATCACAACTATTTTAGAGGCTCTGCTGGGACAAATTCTCGAACTGAGCCACATTTGGGGCTGGCCTTTTATTGTCTTGTTGCTCTTGTCATAAAAATAACCTCCAAATTAGCCCCATCTGTTATCAGGTTTCATCATTACAATTTTGTTTGGATCTGAGAGGAAGGAAATAAGCCCCTTAAAGAACAATATTAATTTTTTTTTTCTTTTCTCACTCTCCTTCCCCCCCCCAATATATCATGATGTCTAGACCTGTAGACCTCGATTTTTCCATTGGGTCTGATAAACTACTGTCACATAAGACAGTAGACACCATTCTGCAAAATTTTTTTTTTTTTTTTGAACCATTCCCTTCCTACTTGACACACATTCTTGTGAATACAAGAAAAAGAACAAATGCACTGAGGGAAAATTCAAACTATAAACAAACCTTCAAAGTTTTAATTGCATTTTTACTTGTCTGAAAATGTGGCAATACCACGCAAGGCTGGCTTTTGTTGTACTAAGCAGACTAATAGAATGCAGATCAGCAGCGGGGAACATAGGCAAACCACTCAGCTATGCATCGAAATGAATATGGAAGCCCTTTAGCACCTGGCTTTCTTGCAACCCCAGTATCCTCTTCAACCACACCATATTGGGAAGGTAGAGAAGACCTCTTCAGAGGCAGGTAGAGGAGGATGCATCTCTGATTAAGCTGGTATTCTGCAATGTTTGACTTCCCCCTTGTGCCTTTTGACACCAGGGAGGGAAGATGAAGAGGCATAGACTATGCTCTGCTGCAATTACATCCCCGGCGAAAAAAGGTGCAAGTTTTGAGGACCATCTCAAGGATTGCAAGTGGAAACAGGAGGTGCTGTGGGGCTGATAAGGACATCCAAGCCTCAAGAGCAATTCAGCTGGGAAAGTTCTGCATGTTCCTGGGAAGGATATTATCATTATAAATAGTTCTTGCCTTGTTAAGATGAGCTGTCACGCAGTCTACTTTTTTGCAATGAGGCCCAACTGGCTTTGTTGCTAACTAATCTTCAGGGAGGGTATTTTTTGGCAGCATTAAAGCAAATTCCATGGAAGTCATGCCTGGGATTTTGTGACAATTTCATTGTTGATTGTTGATTGTTGCTATTAAGACAGAAAGTTTTTGTGGAAATGTATTGATTTCAGAGAAAAGTGTTTTTACCTGCAACAGCAGATGTTGTGGATGGAGTAGGTGCTAATTTTGAAGCTGGGAGGTTCAGCCTCAGATTCTGGCTATATTTTGCTGTTTTTCTGGGTGCTAACCAAGGTCATTTCACCTTGGTGCTCTTAGAAGTGGTCCCTGTTGACTGACAGCTCCTGCTAGGAAGCTCTGCCCCCTCAGCTTTACAAGGCCACTCATCTGAAGAGGCATAATCTATGGCACAAGGATAAAATGAGTTTCAGAGGACAGAGAGAGATGAAGCTGGTGGTTAATTCCTTGGAGAGAATGCACTGGTGTCCCTAACCCAGTGAGTCTCACCCTTGTTGCCAAAAGGAAGCTGTGCTGGATGGTCACTCTACTAATCTGTCCTGGCATGCAAGAAATCAGACATTTTACTCACTCTGCCCCACAGTCCAACGAATTTCCAGGTATGCAAACTTTAAAATTAAATAGGAACCTGCTCAGGAGCTATCTGAACCCATGTTTTCCACAACACAAATCTGTACTTTGCTCTCCATGCGGAAGCTGGGGAATTCAGCAAGAGGCAGGAGGCAGTGAGTGGCAGGAGGCAACAAGAACACTCGTTGTCTCTTGGCAGTATTTAAAGTGTCCCAGCTTCATTCCACATTGCAGCAAAACCTTGTTTATGAAACATCAGCACTTCTTTGTGAAATTATATTCTTGGTCTGCAGCTAGCCCTAAAAGGCAGTCTCCAAGGTTATCAGTTCAGCTTCAGCCCAGGAATGATCAGGGAAAGGGGAAAAAAATAATCCATTACTGCTTGACAGCTGGATTTGACTCTATGTAGAATGGCTTGGTGGGTTAAGGCCAACTGGAGCAAAGTACAATGCTTTTCTAGTTGTTTTCATTCTTTGCAAATTTTGATAGCCGGCAGAAGCCAAGGGCTGAGAAGATCACAAAAGAACCTGTATTCCTCCAAAGGAAAATATTTGACATACACATCTATCTCCAGGTACAAGCCCTATGCTCCTCCCAATACACTGCATCGGTACTGTATGGAAATACCTGACTATTAGTACAGTAGGCAAACAAAGAAGTGAGGACTAGAAGAGGCAGTTGGGTCACAGAAGCCAGATTCTCTGCTATTTCTAGTCACTGTTGCATATCATCACTTTCACAGCTGGGTCTTAGTTGCAGGGTCTATAGGTTCTCAAATATCACAGCAATGCTCCCCTGAGAGTACCAAGACAACGAAATGCTGTGGAAGGCCATGTTTGCTTGGATTTTTTCCCTAACCTTACAATACAGCTATTTGGAGGAAGTTCGAGTTTTCCCTAACTTTACAGTTTGAACTTGACTAACTCTCAATTTGAATCAAGCTTCTTCAGGGAGGACATTTTAAAGGGTAAAAAGAAGACATATTTCACTCTTCCTCCCCACTTTTCTCCAAGTTTCAGGTAAGTTGAAGCAACTCTCTCAGGACACTGAGCAATATGAAGTGTATGTGTAAAAATAGAGCATAAAATCAGGTCATGTATAAAGTAGTATTTCCCCATCATATCCTCTCAGCAATCACTTGTTTAGGAACCTTTAGAGTTGGAAGCTGGCTTTACACTGTTGTATTAATTACCAATGGACATGTTCTCCCCAAATTTATCTAGTTTTTAATCCAATTCTGCCTTTGAATTGTGGAATAGCCTGTGTCAATGAGTCCCATAGCATTCTTTCTAAACCTCTGTTTCCAGAAACTAGAATATTTGAAAAAACATTTTTAAAACCCTTGCTTTGGTGGTTCTCAGTGCTTATAAAAAAACAGGTATTTGCATTTCCAGTGGTCTACCTCATCCCTCAACTTCCAAGAGCTTAGATGAACCCAAGTTGTGGACTGAGATCCAGTAGGAGAGCTAATGCTTGATTTTAGGATCCAGGATTTAGCAATCCTTTGCAACCCATAAAGAGCAGAAGCAGCTGCAGATGTGAGCTTCAGATGTGAACATGCAAACTTTCTGAGACATATGCCACTGGGATTTATGTGTAACTCACAGCTCACTTAGTTTGCACTGCTGCTTTTCTCCCATTGCTGGCTCTGTTCCTGCCTGCTTCTGTAGCTCTTGCACTTGAGCATATACAGATAACAAGGGATATAGTAGTAAGAGCAGAATGGTTTATAGACCCATATATATTCATATTTTCCCCCCTAAAAAAAAAAAAGGAAAAAGCTCTGACAGTAGATGTCAGCTCTTTGCTGAACTTTAAAACATCTTTTTGTGAAATAAGTCCTAAATCTCCAAGTCTTAGGTGGATGCTATATCTCCAAGAAGATCTGAGGGAGCTGAGGAGGGTTGTATTTAACTGCTTTAAATACACTGGGAGACTGTTTTGGTTTTGATTTGTTTTTAGACTATCCTTTTCCTTCTTCTGGTGATGTTCACTGGTCCTGATAAACAGGCTATGCCACTGAGCCTGATGAAAATAGATCAATAGGTTGCAACTTTGGAAAACATCTATGCTCCAAAGTGTTACGTTTTGCATTTTCACTGTTCTTTTTGACCTTTTCTGGCATCTGGGTGGGATGTGAATGAGTTCTGGAGAAGACAGCAGATCCATGCAACAGTTCATATCAGACAGCTTGAAGTGACAAGCTGGTATTGAAAAACAGCATATGGAAGACCTTAATGTGTGGCGATTTATGGAGTTGCCTCTGAAACAAAGTAAGAAACACATCCCCCTCACCCCCCCTACTCCTTTCAACAGTTTCCCTCTTGCATGGTCTGAAGGTCTGATCAAGCCCAGTTCTTGGGAAGCAAACTAATTGGGAGGGACTCAGCCCCTGAAGCAACCTCAGCACCTGCCACGGTGTGCTCATTGTCATTTCCTAAACCTGTTAATAAGATAAATGATCCATCTCATGGGACAACTATGAGACACTTGTTGATTCCATGGGAAGCAGTTCATTGGTTTTTTTGTCCCCTGGAAATGAAAAGTGAAGACATTAATAAGCATAATTAATGAAAAACAAAGAAGTATGGGACAGGTGTAGAAAAGGATGGGTTTTGAACATGTTCAATATAAATCTTGTGGGGCCACATACTAAAACATTCACACAAGCAGAAGCCCCAGGACATGCACAACTTAGATCAGAAAGCTAGGGACTGAGGAGTATCAGTGATGGTGAGACATGTGAGATGACCAGAGCTCCAGAGGTAGCTATCAGTCCTTGGGAGGAGCAAGACCACAGGCCCAGAGATCTAAACTGTTCCAGGCCTGGAGCAGCAGCTCATTTCCTTTACTGGCTGAAGGATCTGATTACCCAGAAGGACCTGCACCAGCATAGCTGTATCATGGGAATGTTAAACCCAACACAGAAGCTGCTCGTATATGTGTATCCTGGTGAGAAAAGGTTCCCCATCCTCTTCTCTTACTCTACACACCCATTTCATAGAGTCTTGATTAGACAGAGTTTAGCTTCCATCTTCCATTTAGGTACCAGGAGTCATCCTTTTCAGTTTCCTCTAGTTTCTTTCCTTAAAAAAACCCACATACCAATAAGACAAAGCTTATTTCTTCTATCTTTTCAAGGCTCTAGTTGTAAAAAAACCACCTCAGTCTCTAACTTTCTCCACCAATTTTTTTTTTTTTTTTTTTTTCCCAGAATACTGGTATGTAATGCTTTTACTTTTGTTGTAGGGCATCTCTAACTCTCTAAGGACCCTAATGTTGAAGGGGACAAGCAGGCATTTCAGTTGTAGTTGTAGACATTTTCTACTGTCATATTTTTCCAGTTCCTTTTTGGAGGGGCAGTACTGGTTTCTTGCTCATTTAAAATAAAATTTATTTGGGTTGGAATTGTCTCTTCTTTTTGTAAAAAGAAAGATAGGAAGCATTTGCATCCCACTATGAAAGAGCGAGACTGCTCACATATGCATGTCTGAATGCACTATAGTCTAAGCATTGGATATTTTTTTCTTTACCAAAAACATCCCTACCTCATACTTTTCCTCCTTAAGAAGATTTGAGTATTTTAAGCCTCAACTGTGTTAATTCTTGTAGCCTGAACTGAGCACTTTCCAGTGATTATCCATAATGATTTAGGTTAAATTCAAGCTGATCTGCATGCCAGGATGTGCCACTGAATAATCCTGAGCTCTTTTAAAATACAGCCACTGCCTCTATGCAGTACAAGTGGTATTTGAAGCTTGCAGGCACTTTGTAGGTGTTTCTAGTTTGCAGCAAACAAATCTGAAACAATTATGGGAAAATAAACAATGCTGAAGCACAATCCTACTTGTCCAGTTTAACTGGGCAGTAGGTCTTTAAACTTCTATTTCTTCCATGTGTTTATCCTCTTTTCCCATCCCTCCATTAGGTTTGTGCTAGTTGAGTTAACCCCACCTGTCTGCAGGGGATGAATGAATTTCCATCACACTTTACTCAGCACTCCACACTCTCCACTGAAAAAGCCCTTGAGACTTAGTGACAGAACAGTCAACAAGACAATGAAAACGTATAAAATATCTGTAAAACATCTTCCTCCTAGGAGCTGACAAGACCGGTTCTCTTCATCTTACTCTGTTTGAAGCCTTGTTGTGGTACCACATTAGTCTGGGAAAGTGGATGTCTCCATGGAGTTGAAACTGAATTTCTAACCCATTTGGGCTTGGGTCTATCCTGGGATATACATATATATAAATGAGAGAGAGAGAGACTCTGAGGTGGTTTCAGTACTCAGCACAACTAGGACATGTGTCACTCCTTAGCTTCAAGATCTTGGTAGTCCCAGTTAACCAAGTTGTCAGTCTTTTGTGACATTTAATGCATTTTCTTGCACATTACCATATTTTAGGGGTGGGGAAATTACATGCAGCTTCTTATGTCTGCTGTTGAAGGCAAGACCCTTTCCTGGACGGTGTTCTGATTTTTCATTAATCCTAATGCTGAGAGCTCACAGTATGCAGTGGTGGCAGGTGAGGTCAAATGAGGCTATGGACACTGAGTGAGCAGTAGGGATGGGTCTGTCTTGTGGAACTGCAGCTTCCTCTTTTCTTCCCCATCCCACAAAGACAGTGATCCCTTCCTAATGTCACTTTTACAATGGCTTCAGTTTTTGCAGCCACAAGGATAGAGGTGAGCTAATTCTGTGTGCTGAGGAATGAAAGAGAAATGAGCACTGAACAGCAGTGCCTCTATTGAAAGGAGACCCATAGATGATAGGGAAACTTGAGTATGATAAAGGATGCTAGTGTACACTCTTGTATCTCCTTTGATTTCTGTATATAACTTACATCATCAGAGGACAAGGGCAAAGACTGGGGAGGGGAGAGGGAAGGATGGGGCAAGTGTGACTAAGTCCACATTCATGGCTGAGATGCAGAAGTAGAACCCAGGGCTCCCAATCATGGCAGCCCCCTGATGCCTTCCCTTGAATTATTGCTTTGATTAGCATGATGTCTTGCTCCCGACAACCATGTGGCATTGAGTCTATGGAGGAAAATATATGAGTTTGAGAATAATTGGTTCTTTGATATTAGATTGCACAAAGGTCGAAGTGTACTGAGGAGAGTAAGACAGCTGAAAAGTCACATTCCCTGCAGGCGCTGTGGCACTGACCTCTTGTCCCCGAAAAAATTGGGAGTCACAGATGATCTGTTGTGATGCCATGGCTTCTTGCACTGGAGGACTCTGAGATCTTAGAGTAAACACTGTGGTTTCTCAGCTGGTAACACTGGAGCTCTTTGTAGCACCAGGTCAGGTTGTATACAGAGGGAGTTAAGGTTTTCATGTTATGTGATCTGTCTTGTTGCATTATTCTAACAAATTAGACATTAGAAAGCCACTCTGCTGTCTGTCTATGTACCACCCTGAGGACATCTCTTTCTTCTCTTGAAATCTGACAGCTATGATTTACTTGGGACAAACCTGGTATCTGTGAAAGGTCTTGCTGTTTATGTTTGTGAGCTCTGTGGTAACCCTAAGGTTCACCACCCCTCGCTCATATCTTCATCAGAAAATTATAGAATTCATCACAGAATTTCTTTAAAAGATGAAAACATTTTCAAACTGCTGACCCCAAGCCTCTCATCATGGAGCTTCATCCAACATGAAAGGATTTACATCCACAATTTCCCACTTTTAGTAGCACCTTCCAACCTGAGATGGGCTCAAGTCTTCAATATAAGACCTCTTTTCTGGAGGGTCCTACAGGAGATGTCACAGTAGCAACAAGAATTTAGATTTGTGCCCAGAAGACTCTGAATTTACAGGAAAGTGGGCAGCAGAGGTGTGCTGAATCCATCCAGAAGGCTGTTGTGCTACGTACAGTACCTAACATACTGCAGCCAATAGCTAATAATAACTGAGGTCCCATCTAATAAGAGGACCTTTTGGCAAAAGCCTTACTGTAGGCTGCAGGTTAGTGAAAATGCTTTGCTTCTGCATCTGAGTGACAAGGGGAGTTAATGGTCAGGCACTCAGACCTTAAAACAATTCTAAAATGTAACCAGGTTTTCTAATGTGAGATGAAACCTCCCCAGTCCCCCTCCTCCTGTTGAGACCTGTTATGTCCTGAAGCCTTCACACAATTATTGTAGTTCTTTCCTTCACAGGCAAGCTTAGAGAGCATGGATTTACAGAACTCTTTCACAATCGTTATCCATTGGCACTGGATCACTGACCTCAATTTTAAGATGGTAACCTGCAGTGGAAGCCAGATAAGATATAAAAGCAAGGGGAGATTGGGGAATGTATTGACAGTTCATACCCTATCCTATCCTATCCTCACATCCTTTATCCCTTGTGAATCAGTGTTTAGATATATTGGAGAACAGATAATCTTCAAGGTGGAGTGAATTAAAGCCAATGTCTGCTGTGAGAAAGTGTCCTTATTTCCTTCCTCCTTTTCTTGACTCTCCTCTTGTCCTGCTGGAGTAATGACCCCATGCATCTCTTCTTGAGGTGCTGCAGACCATTTTTTTTTTTGTGGTGTTTAAAGCTGTAATTTAAAAAAAATATATATATTAGGGAAAAGACT
>JANHGN010006020.1:111508-139712 GCA_024605025.1 Megaceryle maxima
TATATATTAGGGAAAAGACTGGGGTTTGAAAGGAAAATAATTTTCACTAAAAGAGAAATTCTTGGCCTGACTACACCCAGAATTGGTTTTCAGGCTGTCACTCCCTATCTGCCAGTCACCATGGGGTGTTATGAGGGTATTATCAAGGGTATTACTTCCCAAGGTGGTTATTTCTTCAGAAAAAAAAAAAAAAAATACAGAGGCAAGAGTCATACTGTCTCTTCAGCTGCTCCACAGCTCAATGCCACAAGTGCCCAGGGAACACTGCCTTGCATGGTTTGATTCCCAAGGCCATCAGTTGATAGCTGAATGAGAAGCCTGGACATGAAGAGCCATTTCCTTTCACTGCAGTGATCTCTATTCAGGTCTGTTGGCCACTGATGCATTTGTCAAGACTGTGCAACACTTCTCCCGATGTAGTGTGAAATTTGCTCCAGAAGAGCAGAAACATCTGGTTAGAGCCAGGAAGTGGTTGCTGGCTAGGTTTGGCGACAAGGGAATGTGTAGTTAATACACTGTTACCTCATCAATAGGTGTCACTGCAGCAAAAGACAGGGTCCAGTGGAAAGTTTCAGAGGGGAATAGAGAGGGGTATTTCAGCCAGCCAACCAAATGCAGAGTCAGTTCAGTGCTTCCTGACTACAGCCAGAGAACAGCTATGGATCTGGGTTTATGAATTGCTTGTAATAAGGCTATAGGAAATGAGAGATTAAGGAAATGAGTCATTAAGTGATTACAAAGACATGTGGAGCGCACACAGTTGTGGCCGCCAGTAAGAGAGCGTTGAGCAACCATAAATTTCTTCTACAGGGGTTTTGGGAATGTTCCTGCTGAACTTGTATGCAGTAGTGAGTTACAGTTCGGTAGATGTAGTTGAAATGAACTGGTAGCAAATTTCAGTCACTGTTAGCATAAAACCCACATAAGAGTTTTCTACAACTCAAAGTCACCCTTTTGATGCCAGGCCTGGTGACCAGTCCCAGAAGATATATTACAACAATTAAGAAACAGTCACCCTCTGACACAGTAGGATTTAGGTCTGGGCTTCAGTACAGATGCAGAAACTTTAACCAAGGCTTGCTTAAAACCTCTTTGTCAGGGCCAACATCTGAAAGCTGACAGTGTAGTCCTATGCTAGAACCAGCCTCCTGACTCAGTTTCCCCTAGCAGTTTTTCTTCCTCCTGAAAGGTGTTTCTCTGGTGGGCTGAGACTGGCATTCAGCAATGTCATGTAGGGAAGCATGGATAACCAGGTCTAGGGTGTGCAGAAAGCAGGACAGGAGGAGAGTCGCATGGCTGCACTTGTTCAGCAGGTGCACTACCATCAGCTGGTGAACAGACTCCCTCTGGTGTGTTTGGAGGCCCTTGTTCACATTATCGTGAACTGTTTCCATTCACAGCCTCTTGGACAGCAACCTTTCTGGAGAGGCACCCCCATTCCTCTTCCTCTGCAAATCCAGTGCTGAAGATCTGTAAATGCACTCTGTTCATTTTAAAACCAGCTCTTCAGAGTCAATATGGGAAGCAGGATTCAGAAGCTGTCACTCCTGGCAGCTGGAATAAGTCACAGAACCCATTGAAATGGACCCTTCATGTGGTTTGACATAAATAAAAAAAAAAAAAAAAATAAAATTTAATCCTGTTTTCCAGGAAGCAGTCAGGAAAAAAAGACCCGAAACATAGGGTAGGTCAGTCCTACTGTCTGCTGTCAAACCCAGACTCTCCTGCTCTACATGACCTTCTTGTGGGTTCTTTCTAAGGCATCCTGCTCCAGAATGTGTTACGTGTAAGGTCCAAATCCCTTCTTCAGACATGTTGCCAAGCAGTCAAACACTATGGAAGGAGGAAATGAGGCACACAGGTATCCTTGACATTATTCTAATGGTTTAACTAAGGAATGGTGGCACAGATGGCAGATGAAAATCAAATAATATGAAACAGGTACTTTCAGCCCTTTCTGAGACTTTCTCCACACCATCTTGCCTCAAAAGTGTGTTAGTTCTCTATAAGCACCTCTACAGGCTGCAAGTGCTGGCTTTCAGGCTGGCACTAATGCTCTGTGCCTTGTTTACTGCTGGTTCCCTTTCCCATATATCTGACTCCCCAACCTATTCCCTAGACAGGAATATAACAATAGATGCAGAGGAAAAAAAAAGTGCAAGTGGTCCCTCCCTCTACCCAGTAACAGACTGTCATTGTAACAAGGCCTTTCAAAGCAGACATCTTGATTAAAATAAAATAAAATAAAGTAAAAAGGCTCCATTTTAAATTCCCCTTCTTTTAGTTTTATTTCATATTTGCATTCAGCCTCCTTAGATTCTTGCTAGTTTTCCATGCAAACAGTATTTTGGATGTATACTATATTGTTTCACACAGAAGTTAATCACACCTCAGCAAAGACTGGTTGTGGTGGTGCTTATAGTCACAGTCTGGTTTCACCCACTCCCCACACTTAACAACTCAAATCTCTGCATATAGAATGCAAACAAAAAACATGTCCTATTTGATTTTGTTCCCTCAGTTTCCCTTCTACTGTGAAGCTAGCTGCCTTAGTAGGTCTGAGACACTTCCAAATTATCTGTAATGGACTTTTAGATGGGAGAGGATGGAGCAAAAAATCCACCATTCATGATACTGCAGCAGAAGCAGCAATTCAAGCATCCGTCTATACATAATACATTCATTCTGTGAGAGTTCCTTACTCTATGACTTTAAATCTGACTAGATAAGAGAGCCAAAGAGTGGGAGGTGAAACAGAAGCCCAAAGAGTTGAAAAGATTTGTCATAACAGATCTGGGACTGATGCCCAAGCCTTCTAAGCACAGCTGGGTGATGATACGGTTATTATTACTATTGATAATAATAATAATAATTAATGTGCCAAAAACTGGTGTTAGGGCAGAACTAAAGGAAATCATCAAACTGTGCAAAGTGTGGTGAATATTTTTGGCCAAGGAATGTATCAGTGTTGACATCTTTCAAAAGTCTCTCAGGCATTTTCAGAACAAAACTTTCAGAGACATTTTGAAATGGTACTTTCCAATTAAAAATACACATTGTATTTAAAAGCAACAACTAAAATAAAATTCTAAATTGTCTGAGTAATTAATGAGTGTAAAAAACCTTTCCATTTCAGTTCAGCTAAAGACTTCATTCAGATCCAAAATCAACCTTGTCATTCGATCAAAAAACTCAAAAAGATTATCATGATGGTTGAGCCTTTTTTTCCCTTCTGATTTTCCATTTTGGTAACCAGACCAAAATATGTATCAATCACCAAGCTACAGTCATAAATCCTAGGAAAAAAAATGTGTCCTATAGACTACATTAAATTTTATTATGTAGGCTTTTCAACAATGAAAATCTCTCTCACAGGAATTTTAACTACATCACTACAGTAACTATCCTACCATGCTATGACTTCTACTACAATAATTCTTTGTGGCACAGATAACTGTGATCAAGCCCTTGCTAACGTAATTCATGAGAGGGAACAGCATGATTGAAACAATACTCATGCTTCAGGGTTGACCTCTAAACCTGTCGTAAGTCACAAGTGTCAAAATCAAGCAAGGCTATACAGGGGAGGTTATGAAATTTCATCACTTACACAGATGTTGGATTTTCTATGCTGTAATGACAGTCAGGCAACAACCTGATTGTGTATATCCTGATGAGAAGAACAAATTTACTTTATTTTGACTGTTTTTCCTTTTTAGATGATTATCACTATTTCTACAGCAGTTCATTTTCTCAAATAGCTTTAGAAAAGTTCTTTTGTTTGGTTTGTTGGTATTGCTTGGTATGAGACAATGCATCAACACCTTTCATTCTGAGCAAATCCAGACAAAAAAGCATATTGGGGAGATATTTGCTCCCTGATTAAATAGAGAGAGGAGTGGAAGTAGCTGTTTCACAGCATAAAGTTTACAAAAGCTAAGGAAAGGAAGGAGAAAAGGCATGTTCCTGCAGACAGTGAAAGCAGAAAATTAAAGCAGAAACAAAATGACTGATCTAACAAGAATCCTACCCAGACATTGGTGATCTACTCTCTTGCAGAAAACAAGTGATCTTAAATGACCAGAAGCAACTGGAGCTGTGGCTATGTCTTGTCAGTAAAGCTCCCTCAGTGCTCTCTACTAAACCTCCCCTACAGTCATGGGAATACTTTTCTCACAAACACATCAAGGTCCATGAACAGGGCAGCTTTACATCCTGTTGTATTTGATGCCTGAGAGAAAAGTAGTGCCCAGTAGTGACTAAGCCTTTTCTGATGGTCTTTCCTTGCCTTCCAAACACTCACTGAACTCAGACTCCTAGATCTGCAGAGAAGAGAGGTAGGTATGAATATTTTGATATATCCAAAGCCAGGTCAGAAGAACATGCCTGGACAGCCTCAAGACTTCTCTAACTCCTTGGATTTTCCTGGAGTCATTTAATGACTTCCAGGGTTTCTCAGAAATGTCTGGAGTTTTTCAGACTGGCCTTTGAGAAGCTGCACTGTGGCTCTATCAGAAGCCCCTTAATTTTGCCCCATATGAAATCATGTCCAGAGAGTGCTAGCATGCCAAAGCGATAAATCAGTTTGGCAGATCCTTGCCTTCAGCTTGCGCACACAACAGTGTAATCCTGGGAGCCCTGAGAAAAATACACATATATATTGAAGTCAAGTTTTTAATTTTCATTTTCTTTTTGCTTCCAGGAGAATTAAAATGAACATCAATAAATTTGGGTGTCAGAGCACAGAGAGGGAGAATGAGTAATAATGTTAAAAATGGCATCAGCAGGTGTCACGGTTTAGGGTCAGGGCAGCCCCTTAGACCTATAACAGACGCTCTCTGTTAACCTCCCCCCTCCCCAAAGGCAAGAGAAAGGGAATAAGGGAGAGAGACTTAGTGATTAGAAAAGGAAACTAAAACAGCTTTAATGAAAATAATAATAATAAAATAGAATATGTACAAATATATACAAAACCAGTATTGAACCCAATCCCCCTGATGGTAATTACATCACTGTCACCACTGATGCTGTGGACCAGGCACTGGGGGAGCCCCAGACTGGGCCCTGCAGCAGACAGGAGCTGTGTTCAGGAGCTGGATTCTGGTACCAGATTCAGGAACACACCAATTGGGATCGAAGGCAGAACAGACAGAGTCCTCCCTGGATGCTTTGAGGAAGGAACCAAAAGAGGACCTGAGCCAAGCTAAGCAAAGCTGGCAAAGTGGGCCAAGAGACGAGAAGAGCCCGGGAGCCCCTAGAGAGAACTATAGACCCTCCAGGTCCCTCTGCTTTATACCAAATATGATGTATATGGGATGTAATCCCTCATTGCTCAGTTTGGGGTCACCCACCATGCTCGTTCCTCCCTGCAGGTGCGGCCTTTCACTTTCCTGCACCCCCCAATGTGGTACACAGGATCCAGCAGTGGCCTTGGTCTGCACACCAATCCTTGGTAGTAACTCTAAACATGGGGTATTATCACTTCCAGGAGCAGACACTGTCTGCGAAAACAGGCTGCTAACTTCAAAAAGTGCAGTTAGTTAGAAGAACTGAACTGAAAAGTAAAATCACTGAACAGAATTAGTTCTGTTCTCATTCAAACCAGGACAGCAGGAGACTTACCTATGGCTCAGGAGATCTATCAGAGAAATAAAGGTCAGAAGCTATATTCAGACTGGTCACATTAGGTGCCCTGACATGCAAGCAGCAGCTACTTTTCTCCACTGATTCCAGAGGGACCCAGGCTCTAAGAGTCCACCACTGTAACTTGCTAAATATGACCCCAAACTGACTGATGACAAAGCTGCCTGCAATGTTTGCCATCTGAGAGGGGCACATATGAGATAAGATGAATGGTCAGTCTTAGAGTACTTTGATCTTGAGATGGCAATAAAACCTCTGAAGACTGCTTGTCCTCTGCAATGCATACAGTGGGACCACCCTAGAGTGGCAGGGGAAGGGAATCAGGGTTGACCAGCTTAAGTGGAATAAAGAACCACACAAAGCACTTGAGTTCCCATCTCCTGGCTGCTTTTCTGGAACAAAAAATTCAGGCTCAGTAGAGAAGTAATAAACTGAAATATGATGTCCTGTGTCTGTACAGGAGTTGAAACCTTATATTCAGGTGTCCTCTTCTGGCTTTACAAATCTGGATGATCTGTACAAGGTTCCTATGCACAAGGTTGATGTTCTAACAAATGACAGAAGTATTCTTCCTCTACATAAAGAAATGTCATGCAGGAGTCAGTAGATGATATACTAGTCTTCATTCTTCACCCCAGCACTGCATACAGCATGAGACCTCATGTCTCATCTGTGTCCCTATTGTTCCAGTCCACCCCTCTCTGGCTAAACATTGGTATGTTTCTGAATTTTGTAGCACAGACAATATTAATGACATTTCAAGATAATTCTGAAACTGTAAATAAAATTAACAAATATGGTTGATATTTGCAGCCTCCGAAGGCTTCAGTTCAAATACTATTTTTCACTTCCTTTTTCATATCCATTCCAAGGATCTATAAGGGCATTCAGCTAATATTTAAAATTAGCTACACTTACCAGTGGTTGTTGCTATGGATACTTCAATTCAAGAAGGACAACATGAAATCAGGGGTCAGTTAAATGTATGTGGTATGGCCCTTGGCTTGGAAAAATGCCAGGGTGGAATCATGAGGCTCTTCAGGGACAGCTAAACACACCACTCTAGGTGCAACTCATAAGCCTGAGGAATGCCTATGCTCTGCAGATAGAAACAACATCAGCAACACTCAGTGAAGAAGAAGTGGCATGGGTAGGGAAAGGGAAGAAAAATATCATACAAGAAATTTTCAGGTGAGAAAAGTAACTCCACCTCATTCTTGTAATGGCTGCATAAAAATATATATTATTTTTTTAAAAAAATATATATTATTTAAAAAATAGTTAAAAGGGACCTAGTATGGCATGTGGAATGCCCTTACCCAAAGACAAAATCAGATCTACCCAACATATATTCTTAAAATTACCCATCAATGAAAACTCCATATCCTCCTTGTGTAAACCTGTCCCAGAGTTTCATTGTTCTTAATGCTTAGACACTCTTTCACTTTTTCTGATCTTGGGATAACCCATCATGGACATGGACAAGAGGTGATCCTCCACCAAGCTGTAGCTGTCTTCCCGGGATTGGAAGACTCTGTTCTGTTGCAATGAAATCCAAAACAATCCCAAACCATTCAGAAATTTGCTTTGAAAGTTACTAACTTTGGAACATTTAAAAAAAAAAAAAAAAGCAAGTAACCCCATCATGAAAACAAGTACCTGTATTTAGAGGCATTCATGTAGGAGGAAGTAGGGTGAGAGGCCAGTGGTGTGGAGAAACAAAGCAGCTCCTCTGACCATTGTCAGGATTAATGAAAGACCAGTCCTAGGAGTTAACTCCAGCAGTATTAGAAGCTAATAACAGTCCTCCCCCTCCCAACATGCTAAATCTGATCCTTGCTAATGTAAATTAATACCAGGTTTCAGTGCAGCCACTGGGGTAATGTGATGCTCTGGAGTGCTGTAATCCTAAACAGAGCATTAGGAGAGCAGCTTGCATCACAGCTGTGGCTCCTTGCAGGTGTTTCGTCCCCAGGCAGCCCCTTCAGCAGCGAGTCTCTGACTCTGCATGAGAGGCATAAGGAGAAATCTGTCATGGTCAGACAGTAGGCTTCCCTGGAAGAAATGGGCTGGTCCAGTGCTGTCGGTACCAGAAGGGGTGGGGAGAAGAAAGTCTATAGCAGTATGGGTCTCTGTTTATTATTCACAAAAAGAAAGAGAAGTAGGTGAATGAATGAAACAGACACTTCTGTGTGACCCCCTTCCCCTGTGGACTGGGCTGTGTACATATGTGCTCTTTATTCCTGCAAGTGGTGTTCCCATTGTCCCTGTCCCTGACCCACTGCTTTCCCTTATCTTCCCCTTTAAACGAGCCCTGGCTTGCACATTACATCAACAATCCCCACTATTCATTTTTCAGGGGCATCAAAGGGAAACAGAAGTCTCCTAAGTGAAGTTCTGCCTCCTAAGTGATGTTCTGTCTCCTTTTGGGACTGCCCTTCTTTCTCACCCATCCTTCACTACTCTCCCCCCCCCAAACTTTGCATCGTGCCTGTCTGCAGTCACAACACGATATTGGGTTACAGCAGGCCTCCAGCTGACCCAGGGGTTCATCCTATAAAAATACCGCTTGTGCTGCTTGTCTCTCTGATTACTCCTGGTGCATAACAGGTGGGGCTGCCAGCTTGAAGGGAGAAAGCAGGATGGAAGAGCTGTTCTTTAGCTGCATGTCCTCCTCTTCCTCCTCAGGGATGAAAGCACACAATTTGCTTACTCCACCAGCTTTGTTCCCAAGGTCTTGGGTTTTTCAGAAAAGAGTTTTGTGTAAGTCCATTTTTTCAGTACCACTGGATCCAATGGAGGGGCACCAACAGCACCTGCTTAGCTTAGTTTCCAGCACAGTCTCCTTTTGCTTAGATGCAGGTCACCATCAAATTCCCAGATGATTTCTGTAATCCTCCCACCACTGAAGAAACAGGTCAGATATTTAACTAATCTCACAAAAAATCAGTGCTTCCTGATTGTCACTTAGGCCAAGAACTGCCCTTTTTGGGTGTTGCCTCTTGGGCTTTTCAGTCTTGGTTGCACTCAGGGAGTGGAGAAATAGGGCAGAAACAACTACAAACTAAGAAAATACTTTCAGCTCCAGAAATAGATATTGGAGGGAGGGAGTTCTATTTAACTCAAAGTAGTTGGTCAGATTTGAACAGTTTGCAACATGGGTGTGTTTTAGATGTAGATCTTAACTCAATGGATTGATCCACTTCTATGGTGATGTAATCCAGGAAGTATTATTCAAAAGTGCAAAAGATTTTCCTCTTGCTCTTGATAGAAACTTCACATTCCTCCTGGAATTAGGTAGTCATGGACTGCTTGGTGGACCAGAGTTGCCTAGATAAATAAAGAAATGCATAAAAGGTTTCTACACAAAACAGGAGGGATTTAATGGCACAAAGCTCAAAGAAGTTCTTGAAGAAACAAGAATGAAGAAACTCCAGGGATGGAAAACAGGCACAGTCTTTCCAAAGAGCAGTCAGTAACACAAGAATTAACTTTAGAGTTATACTGGAGGACAACAAAACACAAAACTAGATTTGAAACTTGAAAATTTATTTGCAAGTTTATTCCCATCTATCAAAAAAAAAAGCTTTGAAAGAAAGCTTGCATACAAGTAAATGCATACAAATAAAGTGAATGTTTTGAGGGTGGGAGGTGGGGAGGTGATCTTTCACTTTCACCAGCCTGCAAATCTCTAATCAATATCCAGAGAGGAAAAGAGAATATGTATAGCAGGTAATGCCAACTGAAAATAGCCTGACTTTTCTTTTTTGCCTCCCACACACTTCTCATTTCCTAACACATTATTCCACCTGAGACTTACCAAGTGTATAAACCTTGGGTTCATTAACATGATCAGAGACGGCCAGGTACCTGGCTGGTGATTTTCTAGCTCCCTAATAGCCTGTGCTGTATCTGAGCTGTGAGATCCAAAAGGCTTTAGATGGAGACATTGAGATCTGGGGTTTTATCTTTCTTCCTTGCAAAGCTGTAATAAGGCATTATTTAAGGATGCTGCCACCAAGCTGGATGCATCCTGCAGAGCAGGAGAAGCTGATGATAAGCATTGACATTGTTACCTAGAAGTCAGAGCAATCCTCAAAGACAAGTTACTTAGGAAGAAAGAGAGACCATTACATCAGCCAAATTCAAGGAGAATTTCATAGCTACTTTTTCAAAAGGGGACATATTCTGTGTCCCCATCAAAAAACCTAACTACTGATATTTTCACTTTTTGGCTAACAATGTCTTCCCTTCTGCATTTTGCTCTATTGCACAATGAAAACCAGCAAAAAGATTTAACCTCCCAGTTCTTCTCATCTTTCTGCTCAAGCAGTTCTAGTTGGAAAATGTGGGCAGTAAGAATTCATGTATTAAAAAAAAATAAATGCAGAGTTGATGATGAAGTCTGAAATATAAATCTAGGTCATTTCTACATATGGATAGTTGCAGGCTTTTGGAAGAAGAAAATCTTTTTTTTTATTTTATACTTATGCCTGTTTTCATCAGTGCCCTTTTAAGTTACATCATCCCTTACCTAAAAAAAAAAAAAAAAAAACCTCCAAAAAATAATAAAAAAAAATGACTGCAAATTAGAAAAGGACAATGGTTTTGTCTATCTTTTATTTTTATAGAGCCTGAATGAAGCACAAAAGACTTCATATATTATACCATATGATATTTGTTTCTACTTTACAGACTCAGGAACACTATGACTATTCTTTTATGTCTCTTTTGCCTGTATTTCTTGGAAAAGGGAAACAGAGATGTTGCTGAGAATTTAATAGGCTTTGTGTTTAAAATGGACAAGTTTTCACAATTTCATCAGTCAAAAGAGATGTAAGCAGTTGAAAATAAATGTATTTTCCCTTCTCCAGCAGGTATCACTCTTTTTCAATACTTTAGTTGTCATAATCTTGCTAGTTTCCATGTTTGAGAGGAAAGTAGGCCAGAAAGAACGTGTATTTATAAATCACAAACAAGTTAATAAATAAACTTTTTTATAAAAAGAAACAACTGAGTCCATTTCTTCAAGTACTATAGAGATCCAAAAATGACCAAACCCAGAGATGTTTTTCCTTTGCAAGTAATTTTTAAAGAGCAAGTTATCTTGTTGCAACTAGAAGTATCATCATCATGACTACTTTGAAACCATAAAGCAGGTGACATGATCTACTTTTGTTTGTTCTTGCTATGCCTGCTTGGCATAAGCTTCCTAAAAGCCTCAGGAGTTGCTCTGGGGATGAATTTGGCCTGTAGGGGTCTTCCATTTACTTTGATTTATTGTGATCATTCAAAGTGCATTCTCATTTGGATGGTCAGGGATTTACACACATAGCTTCCATTAACACTAAAGGGTGATACCATTAAGACAAATGTACAGTTAATCTCTGGTTCTGTGGAGATAAAAATATACCTCGGAGAGTGTTCTGTCTGGGCTGGAAACATTCATTATCTGAGTTTCATGTCACAGCATGGAGCAATTTTAAAAGGCAGCTTCAGAATTTTACTGCCCCTACCCTCTATTTCTTAGGGGGAAGGAGAGGAGAGAAAAAGGGGAGCTAACCATCGGAAAGATGAAGGAAAACAAGATTGTTTTCTTCAAGCCCAAACAGGCAGACAGTGTTTCACATGCACAGCAGGGAGGATCAGATGATCTTTGATCTCTTTCCTGCATCACCCTCATTGCAGGATTGTTTCTGAACACCAGGGCACTTGCTGCTTTTAATAGCATCATAGTAGCCCTTGGAAAGGGAGGTTCTTAATCTTTCCCAAAATTCACACCAACCAATAGACTTATATAAACCAAGATATGATCCATATCCAGAAGAGCCTACAATAGACAGAAGAGTAAAGTCAGATGGGAATTCAAATCTTAAGAGGCAGGAAGCTTCTTTTAATTGCTCTTCAGCTACCTACAGTGCAGCAGGGTTTAACATCACTGGTGTTGAATCCTGTGGTATGTTTTTTTTCCAAGTAAAGGTCTAAACAAAGGAAGTGTAGGGAGGTGGAACTGCCCCAGAAAAGCTCTAGTGAAGGAGACTCAGATGAAGATCACATTAAAATAAGTAACAGAAGAGTGAAGACTTTTACTTCATGAGTATTAAGCCTGATAGATTGTTTCTTATTTGCTAAGGTTTGTGAACAAGAATTGAGTGCCAGCCCCTTCCAAAAGGGCATCTGACAGTGAAAAACTCTATGCCAGCCTTTGTCCCATTCTGACAAGCCTCTCTAGAGGATATAAACTGACTAGTTTGTCGAAATAAAATACTGGCTCATATACTAAGACTTTGTTCTCTCAGATGTCCTTGTTCTTTCACCAGCTGAAACGAATCATTAAGCCATTGGCAGAGTAAAATCAGAATTTGAAAAGCACAGATGTAATAAAGTCCTATTCACCCAATGCCCCCATGGTGTTCAAAACTCCTAGCACCTTGGGTTGTGACCACTGGGTAGTTACTTGACCTCTAGCAAGCAATAGTACATCCAGCCTCATCCAGTGAATCATGGGCAGGGAGGTATACAGAACCCAAAGGTCTCCAGATCTTAAAATTAACCCCCACATGATGCAGTCCCATTCCATGGTCTTCTAGAAGAGAAGTTATTTCTGATCTGTGGACCACCCTGCTGCAAAGCACCCACAGTATGGCAAGATGCCCAGAGGAATCATCAGGTAGACATGTCCTGTTAGACCATCACAAGCAGCAAGAAACTGATGTAATACAGTGCAGTGGACTTAATCCCTGAGTTTGGGCAAGGTAATTAATCTTTTTATACCTTTCTCTTTCTCCCTCACACTTTCTTTGCATCTCTTTTATAGACAATATAATTCACTGAAGCTAAATCACAGGAAAACAACTTATATGTGTCTGCATAAGTGGCTGGCACTAATTTTTTTCTTAGTTGCTTTAGTGAAGCTATTTACGTCACCAGCACAGGCACAGAGACACTGTGATTTGGGCAGGGACTCTGCCTTTGGGTTTATTCTGTCCATGACTTTATTATTACATTGGACACCATGACACTTTTTAAGTGGTTCCCTGTCTTCAGCTGTAATCGAATATTGCGTTTAGATAGCTCATTAGGCTGTCTTGCTCTGGTAATATGGATTCTGTATTTCAAACACCACTAAACAGTTTTCCATTCCTGTGGGTGAATCCAAGTTTGTAAATTTTGCTTTGCTGCACAGTGTCATTCAACAACCTGACCCAGCAAAACTCCTACAGATCTCACAAGACCCTGGCAAAACGCAGAAGAGAAAATGTTCTGTGTAAACAGCAAATGCAAGCAGTGAGGAGGAGGAGGTGTGGAATGAATGTGGTTCTCACTTAATTGCTTTTAAAGCTTTTTGTAATCTTTTTCTCATTTCCCCCCCTGCCCAAGACCAGAATATCACGCATGTAACAGAATCCATTCTGATTAGAAGGTTTTGTTACAGCTGTAATAAGCTTCCACACAGGGAAAGTCCCCTGAGACTTATATTTCATCTCAACTTTCCCCACCACATTAAACAGAGGGTTTGATTCTGGAAAACAGAGATCAAAATTCTCTCCTCCCGCACTCAATGCTGTGAAGTAATGAGAATTGACAATTCCAAGACTCAGTGTAAAACTAGCATGGTCTGGACTGAAACTGCTAGTATGATAACAGGTTTTGGGAACATTTCCACTTTCATCTGTTTATTTATTATTTTTATTAATTATTCTCAGGCTTATGATTTGGGGGAGAGAGAGTGGGAGGAGGAAAAAGGGAAGAAAAAAGGGAGTCAGTAGCTTGGCAGCACACAGCCTAAATCTAAACACCACACACACTCACTATACCCTGGAAAAACCTGGATCTTATACAACAATTTCTGTAACAGCATCACTTGGACAAACCAGCAACTTACTTGGAAGGAATCTTTGCTTTCCTAGAATTCATGTAACTAAGAGATAAAATGACCTTGACGGGTGGCAGCTTGCCTTGTAAAACACATTAACTCTTTCAGAGCAAGCCTCACTGAAAATGGTCCTTTATCCATTCTATGGTGAATCAGAAAGGACAGCAGGGTCTGCCCAAAGCTTGCCAATGGGTCTCATTGAACCACCATCACCAGGTTTCACATCCAACCTCAGTTCTGGTAACTTAAAAGGGAGACTTCAAAAACATCCAGTCAACATCATCTCTGAGTGAGGAACAAACAATGCAAACAAATGGTTTGCCCTACATTTGCTCCTTCCCATTGAAATTACCTCAGAGCTGATGACTTTTACCCACTTCATTCTCCTTTGAAATAAACTAGCAGCCAGATTAGCGTAAAGTCTCTCCCAAAGTGGTAGTCTCTTGGATTGCTCTCTTGAACTATTTCTGTTCCCATGATCCCGAAACAGTGATTTTGAAGAAGAAAATGAGGAATGAGACAGTCAGGCAGCAACCAGTCAAATTTGCCATGCAGCTGCTTCAGAAACGATCAGTCCTGTGAAGAGCAGAACTCAGTGAGTGTGGACTCTGGGGCATAATGTTATTTGGCTGGATTTTCTGGTGTTTAAAAATAGTGTTTTCCCTGATGTAACTTTTCCCTTCAGAGGGTTTCTCTTCCATCTATTCTAGTTGCCTATTTTCAAAATAATAGTAGGAACACAATACTTCTTTTCACCCTCTATCAATTTTGATCAACAGACAGATTCAAGCTATTAGTGAGTGACTGACAGACAGAGTCAATGGTAATTCCTGTTTTCTTGGAAAAAAATGTGAAGAAGAAAGTTCAGAGTGATCATGGAAGCAGCTCACTGGGATCATTTAGAGGGGTTAGATAAAAAGGGCAACTTGGTAGGGAGAAGCAGCAGGACCTGAGGAATGGATACATTTTACTGGTTACTTTACACCCAGCTGTTGTGTCTGTAAGGAAGACTGATTCATACTTCAGCATATTTCTACAAAGAGAGATTCTGACAGCTTCCACTTTTCTCTTATTTTTAGATGATACTCTAAGACCAGATGCTGCAAATCTTTTGGAATTAAAGAATTCCATGGACATCCCTTTCCCAGAGCAGAGGTATCCCAGCTGCACTCAGACAACATTGACATCCACCTTCCCTTAAATTTGTCACCCCTTTTGCTCAGAAATTAGGACCTTCCTCCCTTCCTTGTACATAGTCCTGGGTTTCACCCAGAGTTGGCTGAACTTCACTGCCAACTGAACTGATCCAGAGGGATAGATACTCCCTTCTGCTTCATCAAGAAAAAGGAGCTTAAGCCATCAGAAGCTGGCTGCAGAAGAACTCTGTCTTTTCTCTGTATTCTTCAGCTGTCATCGCTCTGCAAAAGACCATTTAACCAGACTCCAGCAAGACCTTTGAAATGACATGAAGGAAGGGTCTACTGCTCAGCCCTTGTCCACTGAGGAGCCTGTAGCTGTTGGTGACAGTTCCCCAAGCTGCTACACCTTCATGCATTTCTCTGCAAACAGAGAGCACTGTTAAAATCAGAGGTGCAGATGGAAAAGCAGCAAAGAGCTGGATTTGCAGGGAGGAGGGACACATGTGGCTCTCCCATCACCGCTTCTGTCATAGGGGTTTACATGGCTGGGAAATGGAGAGAGAGACAGATGGACTGTGTACCTCTTTTCCCACTTTCCCAGACCTAGCAGAAATAAAAGAGGTCTACAAAGCAACAAAGTAGTGATTTAGCCTCGCCAGAAGCTTGTGCAGCAACTCTGCAAGGACTCATACAAACACACACACCTTTGGCTGCTGGAACCAGTTTGACTGCCAGAGAGGACATGAGCCAGAAGACCAGGTCACCCAAAAAACTCAAAAAATAAAAAAGAACCCAAAACCAACAATGACAAAAAGAAAGAAATAGCACACAGCCCTCTTCCAAAATAACAACAGAATCAACCCTATGATGGCCTCATTAAAGCTAAGGGAGCCCTCACTAAGGATGAATTTGCCCTGGTGTAATTAATTCCCCTTTGGAAGTGCTGCCAGCAGGAATCTCACATTGAAATATCTCTCTCTCCTCCAATAGGAAGCACCTCCAGGAGCTCAGCATCTCCCCTCCCTTCCCCACAGCATGAAACACCAGTTCAAGTCCCAGTGTGAGACTTGAACCCACAGTGACCTCCTAAACCCTGCAGTGAAGGATGTATAAGCCAATGAGTCATGTTGACTCTGGCTTGAATCTAAATGGGCCTCTTCTCTCATACCAGAGAAACCACGTTCACACAGCCACGGACGTTTCTTGTATCGGATAACCCCTAATGCAAGAGTTGGGTGGTGTTTGTTGCTGTCATCCTTGCCTGGAGGGAAGGGGTGAGCAATGGGGTGGGGATGTCAAAATCCAGTTACTCTAGAAGTTACATCCTCTCTGTAATTTAGGATGCAGAAGAAATTGTCATCCAATTTGAGCAGTAGAGACTAAACTAGCCTTCTGGTTAATGAAAATGATGACTTCTGTTTCTCCATGGGTGTTTCTGCTGTGGGCTATCTAACAGAGTTGATAGCCACTCTTGACTGACTTGCTATACACTTCTTACAGAGACACCAGCTACTTGGGATCTTTGCATCCCCTCTGCAGGTATTGGCTGAGTGAAGCTGGAGCAGACAATCAGGCAACCCTTCACAGAAATCCTAGGGAGTGAGATAGTAGGAGTTTATGACCAAATCAACTGGTAACATTCCTGGACCGCAGCTGGGAGACAGCAGCTTTCAGATGAGAAGCAAGACCAAATAAGTCTCCCAGACATAGATACTGTGAGAGGGTCTGTGACTCATGGAGCAAAAGGAGGGATGTTTATCTCCTATCAGGATGCCAACTTGATATTATATAGAGGGATTTTACCTACTTCTGAAAAACAGCCTACTTTCAGCTGGATGGACCAGCTGGTCAGCAGGACATTTAACTACATGTCACTTGAGGTCCTCAGGTCACTGAGAGTATAATGCAAAATAACACTTGACGTCTGGGTAGGGTTCTGTATCCAATTGTAAGTATAGGCTGATGAACTCCAGTTACACTGAAATTTGCCAGGACACTGACCATTTCAAACAGAGGTTATCCTCTGCCTGCTTCTCTCTATCTGCTCGATAACCAGCAGGATATCTGTGCTAGAATATTTTGCTTTTGCATGCCTGCTTGTCTTTCTTTTGCAGCTGAATAAAGAGACCATTGTTTTCAGGATATCAATGCTGATTTCACTTTGATGGGCTTAAATTACCAGCTATATATCAAGTGAAATACATATCAGCCAGACCAACACCTCTTTTCTCAGCTCCTGCATCCATTCACCTCCTGCCCCCCAGAAATATGTCAGCATCTACCCACAAGCCCCCATGCAATTCTGAACTCTCCCTGATGCTGTTACCTATTGACATCCCTAATGGTTTGCAAGGAAATTCAAATTGGCATTGATAGGAAACCTGAGAAAACAACAGAGAGATTTACTGGTCAGGAAAACACTAGTTTTCCTTTCCTTACTCATATTGTGGTTCATTGGGCTGTCATGTAATGCAAATAACATTCATGGCATTAGCCTGTACTTAAAATAAATGCTTCCTGTGGTTCTTACATATCTTCATTTCATCATATAGCACCTGAAAAAAAAAAAAAAGGAAGGAAAAAAGTTGTTCATTGACTCCTGTACTTCACCAATGCACATGTTTGTCCTGCAGACATGAGTGCGTGGGTTGCACAGCTGTAATTCTGGTTTCTGTGTACTGTGTCTTTAAATATGAGTAGGCAGCCTGCCTGCAGGGCTAGGAGGGTGTAAATCTAGAAATGCATTTAAGAGAAAGGAGAAAGAAGTACCTTTTGCAATGTCATTTCTGTAGGAAAGCACAAGACAGAACAAATTCAATAGGAAACAAGTCCTCCATCCTGAAACCCAGATTCAGTATTTATCCAGAGTGAGAACAATCAAATAAACTTCCCCAGCCAGGGCTGTTTTCTGAGGAAACCTCTGCTCCAAGAGGTGGCTTTGCTGAACATCCAATTGGATGACCCTACCTAAGGCCAGCTGTTTCTGTGGCCAGCAGCCCCTTGGTGGAGCAGTGCAACTAACACAATGTACAGATCCTTCTGAGAATGACCACTGACAGCCCAGCTAGTGGCTCTGCAATGCACACTGCAGCCACATTCTCCACACTGGCCTGAAGGAAGCGCCAGTCTGGCAGGGTTGCACTGCTGCTCCCTCACCACACACACACACCCCTTGGGTTTTGCAATTTCTTCATCCCGTTGGTGCCAGGGAGTCTCCTGCAGATGTTCTAAGACAACAGAATCTCTAAGGAGATCAGGTCTACACCACAGCACAAAGAGGAGTTTGAGAACAGAATTAAACACCATAGACCTTTTAGCTTCATATCACTGTTGGCTGCAGCTCAAGCTTAAAAAACCTGTGCCTGAGTTTAGGATGGGCTAAACATGGAGTAATTCTTGATGTGATGAACCATAGCCTAAGGCAGCATCCACAATTCCCATTTGTGCAGATCACGTGGACAAGAGCTCAGGCCCTATTTAAGGCAACAGACAAGTTCCTGCCCTGGAAGTCAGCTTATGTCCATGCCCACGCATGTGAGCTTGGGTCCATACAAACATACCACAGTGGTCCCATAGACACTGCTGTGTAGCAGTTATGCTCTGGTCTTCTTACTTTATATTAGATTTCCAAGCTTTCCATGCCCATGCTATTGTTTTCCTTTTTCTTTCCAAAGATATGAGGACTTGCCCAGAATATAGCAGCCAGCCAACACCAAAACTGGGAGATCAACCCAGCCCTTCTGATTCTAGTGCCACAGGCTTTTCCTGCTAGACAGAAGTGCTGGTCATGTTTGAATAATGACATTATCTCTTCTAGACTAGTCAAAGCCCAAAAGTGAATCACTTTGTTCCATTATCCCCTCTGTGGGTTTCAATGGATTGCTGCATATGTCTCCAGGTGACTGGAGCAGTTGACTATATCATGGGCTATTTTTTGCTTCTTTTATTGGGGTTTGGGGTTTTTTTTGAGATCACTGTTAAAAAAACCAACAAACTATCAGATACATTGGGGCAGGAGGAGGACTAATAATATTGTGCTGTCACTAATCCCTGATTTATTGTTGCATGCACACATGGTTATTTTAATGAATAATTAACAATAAAAGTAAAGCATATAGATCAGATGCAAATTGGTTAGAAATGGATTGCTGTGGTGATGTGCTCTACATAAACCAAGAATGACATCAAGAGACTGCCTGGTCATGCTCATTATATGAGATATGGGCATATATTTGGAATCGGTGTTCATACAGAGGTCAATGAAGGACAGAAGACACTAACTGGTCTTGGTTACTCAAAAAATGGTTTATTAAAGTGGTTTAGGCTTACCCACAGGAGAAGACACAGCCATGCTAGATTATTTAGTTGACTCAGTCAAAGAAGTAGCCACAGTGTAAACCTTTCTGTTCCTTTAATCTCACATAGAGGGGATCAGAGTTGTGTGTTTGTCAACAAGGGACTGAAGCCATGAGTCAGCATTCACCAAACACTTCCAGTTCTGTATAGACAGTTACTTTA
Organism: Megaceryle maxima; assembly: GCA_024605025.1. Lineage (NCBI taxonomy): Eukaryota > Metazoa > Chordata > Aves > Coraciiformes > Cerylidae > Megaceryle > Megaceryle maxima. The sequence continues at coordinate 130,685 of JANHGN010006020.1, forward strand.
CCACTTGGCAGTTTTAGATAACCTGAATGGAGGCAGAGAAATGCTAAAGGATTTTATCCTGGAGCTCAAGGCTCCAATAACAGTGGTGGACATAAACTTTTGGTACCCTTTATCTACCAATAGGTTGTTTCATATGCACATGGCAGCATTTTATAGCCTGTTCTCTTCAGATGAACCTGTTATGCCACTGAGACAGAAGGACAAATTATGTCCCTGCTGTGTTCCTCAGCAGGCTCCTGAGCTGCCCATAAGCAGGTGAATTCATGTTAGCATCTCTTCCTTCAGGACAACCATCTCAGCTATAGCAGGGGAGACAAATACTGCTGTAACTTGGGCTATATTTGTTAATGGTTGTGACTTTGCAGAAGCTGCACCACGTTGGCTCCAAAACAGTTCAAGGTGGAAGGCTTAGAACTCTTCTTTCTGCATGGCAGCTACTAGATCACACATGAGTCTCTTCACTATATTTTCAAGGTTTTATGACTCTGATTCTTATTTGTTTGCATACATAAACAAAGAACCACACTTGGACTGATCTCTTGGCAGTGCCGAATACCACAAATCTACCTCATGACTTACGTATGAGTATGGGTTTTTACACTTGTCCTTCATGGCTGACAGTCTCCAACATACTTTTCTAGAGAAGTATACTCTAGGTGTCTACCTTTGTTTCTCTGCTGAGAGGGCTCAAAGGCCAGCACATTTCAGAAGTGTTAAGAGCTCCATCCAATGCTTTTGCTCATAAATTCCCTTTCTTCAACTAAATTTTGCAACTGCCTTCTGTATTCACTTTAAGCCACACTGAAACCTCCTCTGGCTCAACATTAGGCCTGTATCATGCAGTAGGTCTTGCACCCCTTGAAAAGAAATTTTGCAAAGGATTATTATTTTATATACTAAAAAGGAAGCATATTAACACTTCTGTAGTTGCCTAGAGTCTAGTTTTCCTTGTGGTTGGAGGAAGAAGAAATCATGCTGAAAATTTTGCACTCTATGGCACCTGCTCTGGAATGGAACATTGCTTATAAAAGCAGTCTCAAAGAATTACACCAATATTTTTTCAAATGCCTGAAAAGACATTTTCCAGACTACAGTGAGTGATGGATTAGGAACAGAGAAAAGAGAGAAATTACACATTAGTTTCACTTGTTTCCACAGACAAGGACCTTGTGGATGAAATAATTTGCCCCCAGGATAAATCCTGGAAAGAGGGAAAGCACCTAGACATCCTTTTTTCTAGTTCCATGACAAATTCATGGAGACAATCCAAGAACACGGCACTATCAGATTTGTCAAGACTCTGAAACAGCAGCCCCTTCTTGCATGTCATGAGCTCAGACCCTCCTGTAGAGTTGCACCTCCAGTTAACCTTTATGGGTGGGATTGTGAAGAGAGAAGGTAACTGTTTTTGGAATGCTTCACTTCAGAAATTACCAGGCTAAATCTAGTTTGTACCTAGAGGTGCTGAAAGTGTTTAGCATCTGAGAGCTGCTCAGTAAATCACTGGTGTCAGGTCCCCTTCCTTTCAGATGACTGTCCAAAAACACAACTTTGTTGCAGGCCTCTTTTCTGCTGGTGTTAGCCCTGGGCTGCACAACCTGTTGTGCCAGTAAAAGTTGCCTTCTGTCTGCACAGTGTTTGTCAATATTCAATGCTGAAGCCTAGAAGGTCGTAAAACTTTGTCCTCTTAATTACCACCCAAAAAAACCCTTTCCTGACACCATGCCACCAGTGCATATGGTGGATGCTGCATTTCCCCTGCCAGTCCAAACAGTCCTGAAGAAAGTCTCCCATAATACTGTTGGGTCCCAAGCATTTTCAAGGTCTGATCACATCTTCAAGTATCACTACTTGGAGTAAACAAACAACTTAGCACAATGCAGAGAGGAGCCTGGGTCCCAAGTAGAATGTTTCTATCATGGACAGAGTCCTACAGACCTGTCATGACCCAGTGTGAGTGCAGAAATAAATGCTTTCAAAGGGGCTGGGGCTGATCAGGTGGTGGAAACAGAACTCCAGGCCAGGTCTGTGTAGGTGGAAATTCAGGACTACTAAGGATCATACTCTATCAGTCTGTTAAAGAAAGGAAAGTTTTGTCTCCTTAACACTCTCATTAACCTATTACTAGGAACACTCACTGACACTGAAATTCATGAACTATTTGCAAGCCTTCAGAAGCATCTTGTGCCAAATTAATCCCCTGTTGAGTTCACGGAAGGCAATAGTTCTAGCTGCTTGTGGAACCTCATAGTCCTGCTTCTGCTAGAAGCTGAGGAAAAACTATAGTCACCAGATGGTCCTTTACTACTTCATTCCTCCACCCCCCACACCCCCCACCCCGCAGTGCTAAAAGTACAGGTGGGCAGGGAAAAAAACAAGCTGCCAAAGCTTCTGGTGTGGGGTTCCCAGAGCAGTGGGAAATGCTATAAAGCAGAAAATGAAAATCCACTTCCCGAGATACTGAAAAAATGACTGGGCAATGTACAAAAGTGGATATTTAGGAACAAGCTTTCATTAGAGCTATATGGCTTAATATAAGCATTAGGAGTGATATGTCTTAACATGAGCTTTGGTTTCATCAGATGTTTTTCCTCTTTAAGGGATGATGTCTAAATGAGCAGGGCTGAAACTTATTTACCACCAGATGTCCAAGGGCGGCTCTAACACAAAAGGCCAATTTAGCAAATTAGAACCGAGCACTGAGTTAGATGTCCCAGAGGGTCCAGAACATGGGTAGTGACCCATCTTGAGAACACCAGCCTTTCCTCTTAAATCTTTTCCACATCCTGATGCAATCCTGAAAGCCCAGGTAAGGAAAGGAATATCTTTAAAAAATAACAATACTTCTTTCTGCTCATAACATTGGATGAAGTTTCCTCTTCTTGAACACTCACAACATCAGAGAATGGGAACTTGTGTATGCACAGTTAGGACAGGAAATCCTCTTAGCATTCTTTCATATTTCCAAGGGGTTTGCAGATAGTAGCAGATAGTTTGTCTATTTTTTTTTTTTTTCACTTTCCTCTAACTTTGAATATTTGTAAATTATTTTTTATTATTATTGTTACCCTATTTTGTAACTGTAAGTTGTACATAGGGAGGCAAAATATGGAAGAGACAAGGTGGGTGAAATGTTCAGACTCCTAAGTAAAGAGCCTATTTGTCTCTTCTGAGTCATACTTCCTCTTCTACTTGGATCTGTCAAGAGCTTCCTCTGAGGTCTCACCATGGCATCAGGCTTGCTTAAACATACAAGTATGAGATGCTCCTTTAGTATATGTGTGTGTGCATGTGTATAACTGAATGTTTAGAAGAGAGGCCATGAAGTGAGCACCATTTCAAAAGCCCCTGTTTGTCTTGGCATCTTTCTCCTCTCCATTTTTGTTAATTATTTGACGAACTCTCACTCATGCCTGATGTCCTTCCAAATGAGAGGAGCCTTCAGCCAACTGCACACCATTATTCAAACCTTCAGTTATTGCTCTGCATAAGCCTCTTCAAAGACCAGCCTGCTACCCCTGTTTCTGTTTATCAAACAGCTGTGTTGAGGTTGGCTGCATTTGGTCAATTCCAAGAAGAAGAGCTGCCAAAATTATGAGAGAGGGAGCAGGGGAGAGTGAAAATGCCTCTCACCTCACAGGGAGTGAGAAAAGGGAACATGGCAGCCTCTGGTCCAGGATGCTATAAATAACCAGTTTGGCACTGCTGCATAAGAAACAGCTTGGCTAGCCCTCTCTTCGCTTCTCATTCCCCACTGGGTTTATTATGTATTTAACCCTCTGCAGCACTTACTGAGGGAGGAGGCTGTGTCAGCCAGAAGACATCTCTCTAGGTTACCCTTTGCACACCACCTAGTTCTCCACCATAACCAGAAAGAGCAATACACAGCATCTGGGTCAAGGCTCCCTGGCTTTCAAATGTTTACTCATGAAACAAGCTCTCAAACAACATCATAGCAAGTGCAAACTTAAGTAGAGGTTAAAAAATCATGTATTTCCGTCTCTTGATAATAATAAACCTACTGAGGTAACTAAGAGGAGGGGAGGAGAAAAACTTCCATTTTCTACTGAAGGAAATGTGTATTGATCAAGATGATGGGCAGGCCTTGTTTCAAGAAATATGAAGCTGTTCTTTCAGGTTAGTTGCTGAAGGAATTGTGTAAAAACCCCAAGAGTCTCTCTCCAGAAGCATAGACATTAGGAATAGGCAGTAGCTCAAAGTAGGGGGTGTGGGATTAACATTTAGAAAAATGCTGGGAAAGGGATCAGGAAAACACTTCAAGCTCTCCGGAGGCTTTGGCAAAATAAAGATTACCTCTTCTAAGATGGTCCAGTGTTTTCTCCAGTCTGCAGTGTGTTTCTTGCTTTTGACAAAATTCACTTGCCTCCTCCACAGTGTAAAGAATTTTATATCAAAAGGGATTAGCTCAAAATCCAACAGTACCTCTGAGCACAGATCAATATATTGTGTTTATTTGTCATTGGCACCAAGCTGGGCCAGCCAGAGTGATTAATACCCACCTGAGGCTGAGGGATAAGCCCCTATTACAAAATCTCTGTACTGTCTCCTCCAGTCTCTGCCTCAGCTGTGTGTTGGGGAACAGAGCCACAGAACATGTGAAAATACAACGTGGCTAGTTTGAAGAGAGATTTCTAGGCAGAATGCCCTTTGTAAGAGGAGAGCAAAAAAATTCTTCGCAGACCTTTCTAAAAGGCACGTTTTTCAAGGAACCCCTCTGATAAAACCACTTATTTCCTCTATTTTTTAGAGACCTTTTTCACAGTTCTCTCCTCAGAACAGTTTTCTTCCATCTCTTCAAATAACCTAGATGTCATTTGGATCCTCACTGCAGGCTCCAAGGCAAGGGTCCCAGCAGCGCCTCCATTTACTGACACCTTTACCTCCTTGTTGTCACTTTGGAGGGATCTTCCCTGGGTTCCTTTGTTCCAGGTCTCCCTGACCTTAGCTGCCTTTTAAGTGAGTCCTTGAATCATCAGTCGCACACTCTTTTTGTTAGTTGATTTAGACAGCTCTCTTCTTTTCCAATCCCTCTGGTATCCTTGTCAGTCTCCCAGATAGTGTTCTTCCCCACTCCATTTGTCTTTATTCAGAGCTTCACACGATAGCTCTTTCCTCATCTCTCCAAAATTCCTTTTGCTGTGTTATTCTGTTTTGTTCAAGATCTAAGCCACCATTGGAAACAACCATCCACTCAGGTTGCACTTGCATTGCTCCTAGAAGAGGCTTTGTGCAAGCAATCATATTTATCCTGGATCTGAGTCTCTACCAGCAGAGAAAAATGATCCAAAATTTTAGGTGCTTCTTGGGTTCAAGGTGGAAAAGTTATGTTTCAGGGAAACTTTCAATTAATACCTGTGTAAAAACATCTCAACTTCAAATAGTCCCTGAATATAGCCCTAGAAGTTTTTCATATCCCTAGTTTGGCCTAGCTGTAGTGAAGATGATCATAATTTGATACTGAAATTTTCTCCAGAGCAGAAAATCAGAAGGCCATGCAAGGGACAGCTTTTGTGCAGTACCTCACCAGAGCATCTAGTCTTTTCCTTTTGGGATATTCCCTCAGTTTCTGGTTTCATTGGGAGTTTTCGGTAGCAAGCAGACTGCCTTATTTCAGATGTTTGTGGAATTGAACAGCAGAGAGAAAAATGCCAGGGCTCAGACCTTTCACTTGAGAAACATGAAACTTCCTTTTGATATATTTCCCCTCCAAACGTGGTATTTATTTAACAGCCTCCCTGACTGACTCTGGAAACCTGCTATTTTGACTCAAGAATTTTTCTCAGTGAATTATATTAGATAAATATAACCAAAGTGTGTGATTATACTGGGTCGATTTACTCCTGATGTTAAAACAGAGCCATTCCTTTGGCTCTGTTCTCACCAGCAATTTGTCACTGGTTTATGTTAAAAAAAAAAAATAACCTCTCCCTATGACTGAGTGATGGAAAGTTTAAAAAGCCATTAAATCCTCCCCCTGCAGTTAATTGTTCCCAATGTTGCTTTTTGCATCTATTCACAATCATGCTTTTTTCCTCTGTAGACAAGGTGCATTCTGCAAGATGTGGAATTAGCACAGCACTGCACTTTGCTCAGTGCTTTTCCTGTAGTGGTAGAACATGTATTACAAATCTCAAATTCAATCCACTTTGCTGGAAGAGAAAGTCTGAGCTAAATCCTGCAATGTGCTGACTATCCTCAGCTCCCGCTGTCGGCAGGAGATCCCAGAGGAAGAGTGTATGTGTGGATCATGCCTTTTCCTATATTTCATGAGTTTTAAACTGTGGTATTTAAGCCCTGTTTCAGACATCTTATATCACATTCCTGTCTTGTTTGTCCTTCTGTAAGATTAAAATAGCATTTTTATCTTTCTTTTCCCTTTTATTTTCCCAGCATGTCTAGTTAAGACAACTTCTCCCACAGAGTGGATGGTTTCTTACTCTGAATACATCCTAGTGCCACAGTGGGATAGTCTTCTTAGAGAGTCTTGGTTATATCAAATGGCTTACAAGTACTGATTAGTAGCATTATCTCCAAAACCCTGTAAAAGTGTAGAACACCACCACACCCAAACTGCTACATTTCATACTTGGAGAAGAAAAATGTCATTTTGTGCTTTTCAATCTTTCTGTTTTCAGAGAAAACTATAGAGTTTAGATATTTGCAGCAAGGAAAATGTACTTAGGGTTAGGAAGGGTGGGAAATCCCTTTGATTCAGTATTGCATCAACCAGAAAATTCCAAAGAACAGTAAAGTGGATTTAATTATCACCTTGGCTCTGTTTATTTCTAATTATTAATTGGCTCTGATTCCTATAGTTCGGCTTGATGATAAAAGGCCACCTAAGCAAAAATTAATTTTATTTAAGGAAGGTTCCTGGAATATGTCCTGTTGGACATAGGTTAGCTCTTGGAGGTTTGATAGGCATGAGGCAACCAACCTGCAGTGTCTGTAGGCATTTTATTCTACACAGAAACTGCCCCAAAGTGTTTGTATCAAGGAATAAAGGAGCGACAGCAGGAATACAAGGTTGTGCCCAAAGTCAAAAGAATTAAATGGATTTGGGTAAACAGGTCTCGGAGAAACCCATTGCTCACTCAAATTCAAAAACCTTCTCACAGACCATGGCATCCCAGCAGTAGACAGAAACCACCTTCTACGGGAAAGACAAGGGTCTTTGCAGACAGTGTCACATTTTGACACTGGCTTATGGAGACAGAGAAAGGAGATTGTTTCACAAGGGAGTGAGAAAGGAGTAATACTTTGTCTCAGTCCTTTGACCTCAGAGATTTCCATGTAGTTAAACCAGGAACATGGTTCCCAGAGATTTTGGGAAATGGATGGTTGTCAAAACAAATACCACCCCCACAATGCCCTCCCTCCCTCATTGTAAACAGTCTTTAATCACTTCATAATAGGCTGCACCAATGGGAAATGGTGATTAATACTGTTTAGCACTAAGAAACTCCTATTGCTTTATTACCAAGGAGTCATTAGAGATTGGCTGTAGTATGGATATAGGGCTACCTTCCTTTGAAATCACAACTCAGGGAGCATGCTGCCCTTGCTAATTGCTCTATGATGGGATTAAGATGAATGAAATGAGGACGAGGACGTCTCCCGCTCTCTGTGACCCTTTCCTGCATAACTCCACAAGCTCCTTAGAGATTAGTAAGCATTTATGGCCTCATTTGCAGGAACAGAGGCATGGGGTGGATACAGCTATTTGTTCAGCATTTGTTCATACAGCATTTGTTCAGTGCTCACCAGTGAAGAGTCCATCTCTTTCAGTGTCTCATGAAAACACTGGAACAAAACATTTCTTAAATTGACATTGTAAGCTGGGTAACTGGGACTAGAACCCACTTCTTTGGTAAAATATTTGAGTTAAAGAATGTAACAGATTCAAAGAGGTTTTCTTCTTTTAAATTTTTTTCTGGTGGGATTAAGTCCAGGTTAACTGGACAATTTAGAGATTATGATTAGAGCCTTGTGAAATGTCATCTCAATAGATAGAAGGCAAATTTGCTCAAAGATCCCTTATGGTGCCTGTGCTCCTCTACATACGCAAACTCCTTTTTCTATGTGTCATATTGATATTTATGAAACACTCCCAAGCTGGGACATTTGCTCTGGCTCATTTTTTCAAATCAGCGGGATTCAGGCGGAGCTCATGGAGAGAACCAAACAGATATGTTGTTGGAAACATCATGACAGACTCAACTGGTTCCAGTCTGAGTCAAGAACCCAGAGCCCAAGTCTTGATTTTTGCCCAAGAAAAAGTGAAGCCAATGGAAATTATCCATCTTCTGCGATGTAAGTTTAGTTGCCTGCTCAGTGAAATTCCTGTGAGTATATCTTGCAAGCATGCTGAAATGCCTTTAAAGCTTTCAGTGACCATTAAGACTCAGAGGGTCTTACTTCCTGCATAACACAAACCACAAAATTTCACTGGGAAAACCCCTCTTCAGGCCTATAACTTCTGGCTGAGGATGAACAAATCTCTTAATGGCAGCATTTCATCCTTGCAGCAACGCATTTTAGTAGAAAATGGCTCATACAATATCACATGCCACCTTCTCCTCCTCTTTTCTTTCATTTCTCTTGTTTCTTACTTTGCATGTGTGTATGGTGAGTGTGGACCAAAAATGATTGTTTTCCCCATACCTTCTGTAGCACTTTTCTTAAATGATGCAATCAACCTGAGCCACAATGGAGAACCAGTGGTGTGCAACTTGATGAAATATATACAAGATCAAAGCTGAGATGGTTCCAAGCCAGAGAGTGGGAATGTGGGTCTGAACTTTCCCAGAGTCTGAAGGAGCTGGTTCAGCCCATTGTGAAAGCCTTGGGTAGATTCCAGGTGCACATTTTCCTACAATGTGCAGGTATTTAGATCATTATCTCTCATTTGAGCTTATTACAATGAATCAATCTCTCTATTCACTACCTTTATAACTGGTTTGATGATTTTTTTTAAAAATTTTTTAATTTTTTTTTATTAAAGTAA
>JANHGN010006020.1:139722-160305 GCA_024605025.1 Megaceryle maxima
TTTTATGGCAATATGATATTTGCTTGAATGTGAACAGGAACATCATGTTTAAAGATTGATGATGCATAACACAAGGTGAAGAGGGGTTCATAACCTAACATGGGATCTTACTCCTTTCTTACAGTTCCAAACAACACAGAAGATTCTGCCCAGCAGATAGCATTTCTAACAGCCGCTGCTGTGAGAGAGTGAATTCCTAAGGGGCAGTAAGTGCAGTACTGGCCAAATGTACCTCTGTGAATAATAAACCCTACCCATTTATGAACGCATTATGTAATTAACATTGAGAATAACAATATGGGTATTAAACTTTTCTTAACACTCTCCAGTGTAAGATCTTCTTTTCATGGATTTATAACATTGTCAAAATTTAATCATTTGAACCGAAACTTCCCATATTCATGCACTGCTTCAGGTTGGCTCTTTTTTTCTGGCTTTTTTTTTGGGGGGGGGGGGGGTTGTAATTAATGTTTTAACAGTCTGGACATTTCTGAAAAAGAGATGGAGGAAAATAAATTCCTCTTCTAAACCAGACATTTTTCCCCTGTTTTTCTTGAAAGAGTCTGAAATCTCAAGGCTTTCAGGAGGAAACTTGAGAGGGAATGAACAAAGAAAGAGAAAGGTGCTGTTGTGTTAGGGTTAAACCCCTGGACTTGATAATGTGCATGTGATCCTTAGACCTTGTAAGAGTTGAATATGGTCCAGCCACAAAAGTCTCTGCATGTTGTGTCTGAAAAGTGCCAGTCTGTACTACAAACTTTTTACCTGACACACAGATGAGTTGAAATCCTCAGTAGAAGGGCATAACTGCAAAAAGCAGCATAGGTGATCACAACTGTTTATTTTCTGAGCTACAGAAAAGTGCAGTGAGCTGCCAGCCTCATGGAAGGTCATGGTTATTAGTTTTTACTCCTCATTTTTTCAGTTTTCCATTTCAGTCAGCCCTATATCACTGCCTGAGGAGACAGATAGGGACTATTTACACATTTTAAAAATAAGTTTGTGGAAAGGTTTTATAAGAGACATATACAGAGTTAAGATCCCTTTTTTGACAATCTGCCTTTTAGAATGATTGCACACTAAATCTATGTGATTGATTGTGTTGAGTATACTGGCTTAGGCCCCATTTCCTCCCAGAATCAGGAAGAGGAGCCAGGATTTTGAATATCCATATATTTTTGCTGGCTAGCAGAGACATGAATGTATCACATCTCCCTTTAACCATTTGTTCTAATACAGTAACAACTCTACCAGTTGCTCCTTCAGTTCACATGACAGATAGAAATGTGTATTTAAAGGCAGTGGGCTCTGACTGATGCATGAGATTCATGCCCCACCCTCCTTTTCCCCCACTAGCATGCATTTACCCAGAGTAATTAAAGACTCAAGTCTACTGCAGAGTTCAATCTAGGTTGTTGAGTTTGACAGACAGTATGGAAGACAAGTCTCTGAATGGGCTGACATCCATCCTGGAGTAGTTCATCAGCATGTTATCTGTGACCTCCTCTCTTTCAAGCTACTGGTCACCCACAGCCACTGCCTGGAACCATGAGAAGCTACCCCCAGTACAGGCTTGTGTCCTCCTGTGTGTTTTCTCATGGAAGATGTGAAAGAGGAGAGGGAAGGAGATAATCCAGACTACCTCAAGAGAACTTCTGTTAAGAAGATGCTTATTTTAGAAACATTTCTTCCCTTGAACATTCTAAATTCTTCAAATCTTACTCTGCTAAAGCAAATGTTCAGAGCCTCTGAAGTCAATAGCACTATGCAGAATTTGAAGACTAGGGCTAGAAAGGATGATATGTGACACTTCCCATGTTTTTCTGTTACACTCCCCTGTCAGTGAAACCAGAAACCTCGTAAGAGACCTTGTCCTTCTGTAGATCTCCAGTGACAAATGTCTGGTCAGCTCTGGAGATACGGCTGAACATTCAAGGTCATAGAATCGTTAAGGTTGGAAATGACCTTCAAGATCATTAAGTCCAACTGTCTACTAAACATTATCAGGACCACTAAACCATGTCCTGAAGTGCCCCATCTGGATGTTTTTTCAACCCCTCCAGGCACAGTGATTCCACCCCCTCCATGGGCAGCCTGTTTGAAGGCCTCACCACTCTCTCATTTAAAAGCATTTTTCCCAATATCCAACCTAAACCTCCCCTGGTTTAACTTCAGCCCATTTCATCTTGTCTTATTGCTTGTTACCTGGGAGAAAAGTGTTTGCTTTCTCCATGAACTTTAGGACCTCTTTTTGCTTCTTCCTGAATCCAGGCCTCCTACCAACCAGGATGTTCTACTCTCCAAATTCTGCTGTGAGCAAAACAGGTGCTGGTTTGTTTTTTTGGTTTTTTTTCAAATTGATTACTCTAATTACTCACTTCACTATATGAATCTAAGGGAAAGATGAAGTGCACTAATTCCTGGCCACTTGCCAATTGGAGCTCAATCATTAGAAATTACAAATTGATGCTGGTTGTTTTGCACTGTTCCATGGGAAGATTTATGTCTTTATGTAGCTGGTGCTGATGGAATAAATTAAACCGGGCATGAAAAAGGAATAAAGATTTAGTCAGCATTTGAAAACCTGGCTTCAATGCCTCATGGAAGAGTGTGACAAATATTCTGTAGACATGTAAATACATCACATATCCCTAACAAAGAAAGCCTGGGTAACTTGCCATTAAAGCTGTGACATTTCACCCCAATGCACTCTCATTCCCAGAAAAGTTCTCTAATCCGCTGGGAAAAAGCATTACATTCTCCCAGTGCAGAAGGACAGCATACTGGGCTTCACAGTGTTCGTCATATTTTACGAATCGACCTGAAATGAGATGCAGCCTTAATCCTATCTTTCTTTTGATCTGAACTATGTTGCCCTTGCCAGAGAGATTGCTAAAAAGGAACTGAAAAGGAAGAATTGGTTTTTAATTGCTCCACATTTTGCCTTCTCAGGAGAAATGTGTTTGGTTAAAATCTAAACTGGAAGTTTTCAGGTCCTTAGGTCCATTAGCACTGGAGCACAATAGACTGCAGAGGTACAGAAACTCCAGAAATGGAGTGTGCAGGCATCAAGCAGTATTGGAAAAGCCTGTCGAGCCTCTCTGTGCAGACTGTCTGGCACATAGTCACCTGGACTGCACACTTCTTGCTCCATGCAGGGCTTTTCAGTAAACATATTGGCACTTTGATATTATTTTAGTTTTCATTTTGAACAAGGGACTGCCCAAGGAAAGAGACTAGACTTAAACAGATCATCTTTCCTCCAAGCTTGATGCCAGCAGGAACTGAAGTTGGTTTTCATTCGTGTCCTTTTGGCAAGCCAGCTCTGTGACTTAGCCTAGATTATGTGTTCGGAACTATGTACAGGATTTTAGTCATTCTGCTTGAACTGCACTGGTCAGCCTTGCACGGGCCTTCTCCAAGAAGAAAAAAAGGACATCAATTTTGCAAAACTGCCAACATTCTAAAAATGTCTCCAAACAGAAAAAGTTAATACCCATGTCTTGCCCAAAGTATAACACAGATAAAGGTATAAGAGTTTTTTTCTGCATTTCACATTAAGGGTCCATTAGGAAGCCTTGTTCCCATATAAGACTTGAACCTGAAACACACTGCCTCATGCAAGAATTTTGCTATTTGAGATTCCTTGTTGCAAATTTATTTCTTTGTCAATGATTCATAGTATACGTTGCTTCTTGGATGACTTGTATTTCATTTTTTGCTTTCAAATGCACATATTGTGTGAGTCCAGCTGTGAAGTCATTCAAATAAACACTTTCCCTTATCTGTTCATGGGCAATTTTTGTCTGGAATTTAACCATTCTGAATGGGCAGCTTGGCCACATAGTTCATTTTAAATTCACTCTTCGTAAGTGTTCTCTCTAAATTCACCTGTTTCCAGCCTGAAATGGGCTTCACCCTTTCACCATATAAGAAAATGCCAAAAAATTGTGGGATTGGGTAAGCAGAGAACTGAACACAAAATCATTTGCTGTAACATCTAAAGGGGAGTGAACAAAAATGGAGTGAGTCAAAGTAAAATTGATGATTAATCCAAGTGAATGCACAAAAATCCATGGGTATGACTCATCCAAGAAAGAGGCCCCAGATAAATCTAGCTTGCTCACTCTAAAGTGACAATTAGGAGGACTCTTTTGGAAAATAATCTCACAATTATCTTTCTCTTGATGCTTCTAAAGCAATCTGACTCCTGCCATCTGCTGAGGCTTTGTGGGAAATGTTGGAAACTCTTCTTCTTTACACTACTTCATTTTACAATGTTCCTGCTCATATAGCTACTCCATAAGTACATCAAAAGTATGTAATCTGTGGAGCACTTAATGACCAGGACCTGCTGATGCTCACATCACCCATTCAGTGTCCTTGCTGAAGAAATCATAAGGACAAGGTAACATGAGACAGACTTCTGTTCCACTAGATAACAAGGTTTTCACACACTGTTGAAGACTACAAGAACATTAGAGATAGCAGCACATGCTATAGCATGGATGCACTAGGAACAGTTGGCTTATAGTACTGAAAGGAACTTGCCATTTCCATGAATAATTAAAATGTACTGGAAGAAGGGATAGAGACATAGGTACTATCTAGGCTCTATTTTCAGGACTATTTAAGTAACAAAGGTGCTCATCACAACACTGAAAGTACCTGAATCACCTAATCATTTCTTAGGACAACCTTTAGAGTTTCTGAGAAACTGGTCTTGCTAGCCCCTTGACTGCTTAGTGATCTGTGTAATTATGACCCAAATGGTCATTTCTCGGTCTTCTGCTGTCAGACACCTTACAGCTGAAGAAATGACATCACTGGAGAGTGACATCAAAGAAGCACAGGTGGAGGAAGAAGTGAGGGATAGACATGACGTAGAGAAGGAGAAAGCCATTCTGTTTTTTACACTTTAGAATCTGCACTTGGCACAGTATGTATGTCTTGTCTAAGGACTATAATATATCTATTGCCTCGCAGTTGAAACTAATTACATGGAAGGACCTTGTTCAAAGAAGAGATCCTATGGTTACAATATACTGAAGTCTTCTCTCTCTTTTCCAACAACTTCTCAAATGAAAATTTTCACCAAATCATGAGATGTCACACTCCGGTGATCTGGTTACTCCAGCTGTAAGGTGGTTGCATATATTAGAGAAGGTAAGGGACTTTTTTTTTTTTTTTGGCCTGGAGAAGCTCTTGGGTTCTATGCTGAGCCAAAGAACTATAAAAAATGGTGCAAAAGTTTTGTTTACATGAGAAGAAAATACTAAATGTGATGAGGACATGACGTGCTCATAACAGAACCTTTCTCAGAAAGTCAATTTATTAACCATAATAGAGCAATCCACTGGTAATAATGCAGTGTTCACACCAAGGCTTTTTAAGCAAAATCCTCACTTCTCAGTTCCTCATCATAGGCAAAATTTGTATCTATATCAGATAAACTGATGCTTACATTTGGATTTGTCTTTTCTTGACTTAAGTCCTCGGGGAACTCTCAGAACTGCAATTACTATGAGTATTTGAATGGAAGATTTATATGAAGGCTTAATCCCTTGTTATGGCAGAATATACAAAAATCTAGTCCAATCAGTTAGTCATCTCAGAACAAATTGAAAGAATGCATAGCATACATGACAAAGAGCAGGTCTTCATATTTGTCCCAAGGATAAACCTCACAACACTACTAAGTGTCACTTTTCTTGTAATTTGCTTAATTTTGACATTATTATTCCATTTTCCCTTGAGCCATCCTTGAGCTGACATTAACAGGATGCACTCCATTAACCTCAATGAAGTCAAGGCCTTCAAAGCTCTTTGACAGTATTTTACTTTACTCTGGAGTGTAAATCAGATTTAATACCAGGACTGCAGGCACTGTAATCTAAGCCTGGAAAAGTTAAAAGGGTGTTGCAATGCATGTAAAATCTATACGAAATAAAAGGATGCTTTTTTTCCTCTGAAGGAAAGAAAACTCTTTATTGGTTAAACACTCTGATGTTCCCTTGGAAAGGCATTGGGTTTTCTTTTTTTTTTTTTTTATAAAAGAGGAAAAAACAAGCACAAATTACTTCTGCTAGGAAATACCAGCCAATAATTGGTAGATGTAATTCTGCAAAGTGTTAGTGGTGAAATCTTTCTGCAAGAAGCATAGGGCCAGTTTTGAGGCCAATTTCTTCCGGATAACCCAACCAAATCCCACAGCACAATGCTGCAAAACATCCATCCCATCCCCTGACTCCTGCCTTTGAGGATGGTTTTCATAGGAAAGTCTTTTACTGCTCACACTCATCTCAGAAACTCGACTCCTGCCACTAAATAGGCAAAATGGTTTTGAGATATTCTGTTGAGGACTGAAGGCACCAACCTCAGTGCTACCGAATTTCAGGCAAGATGTCCATTCTGATTTCATTTCTAACAAGCAGCTTGAGGTCAGAAACTGTAATTGTGGGTTACAAGCATAGAAATGGAGAGAGCAAGACCAGATCCTTTCAGAAGGGAAGCCTTGGATGTGATAGGAATGGAAATACCTGGATTCAGCTGGACTATTATTATAGCTGTCACAAAAGGATATTTAGAATATTTTCTTCTCTATTAAAGAGTATCTTTGTCAATTGAGAAGGAAAAAAAAAAAAAAAAGATAACGAGTGACTTGGAACATCAGCAGTACGAGGTGGAAAGAAATGGTGTCCAGCCCTTTTTTAGAATTGCCTATTTTGAAGAAATACGTCAAATAATTGGCTTTGAGACTTCAGGTTGCCAGTGAGAAAACCAAATTAGCATCAGAAAGGAAGATGTGTGGGTTGACTCAAGTAAAACTGATGGGTTTAATGTTAAGATTATGAGACTCATGCCAGAGTTTTTCACTGTCACAGAAACCCAACAGTGGGTTAGGTAAGATGTCTAGGAAAATGGCACTGAAAATAAGGAGTCCAGATGGCTCTCCCAAAAGAGAAAATGAGAAATCTTCCTGGCAAAAAAACAATCCCTGTCTTTGCTGCCTCTTTACAAACAGGGCTACAATTGAAAATTAATGCAATTATCTGGATGGCCTCTTCTCAGAGGGTTTCTTGTGGTTGGACCAAAGTCCCATTCATGAGAAGAATCCAGCAAGAATTTCACAGCTTACTGAAAAGTGATTCAATGCAATCTGGTTGAATTGAATGCAATGTTTCACATTAGTCCTGTGCTCAGTGTAATCCAATCACATTTCTACCCAAGGACTCCAGGGAGTCCTCAACATAATGAGGTAGTGAATCTTGACTGATTTCTTTGGGCATGGATAACCACATGACACAAAGTATCATTCAAAATGTTGAATTTCTTAAAATCAGGATATGAATGTTAATGTCACACTAGGACAGAAAAACTTTACACTACCTGCAGTCACAGAGAGCAGGACTCACAGCTTATTGGTGTTTCCAGTTATGACAGCATCCACAGGATTAAGATGCCAGTCATCCCAGAGTTATTTGTAGCCCTAATTAATTTCCTTCATTAAGTACTTTTCTTTCTCTCCCATAGTCTGGCATAAAATTCCAGCATCTAGAGCCCAATCTCTGCTGTCCAGAAAAAAACGTAGTTCCTTGTCCTCATTTGCTTTCATGGCCCTGTTCACTTGTGCCATTACCCCAGCCAGAGAGGCACACAAATGAGATATAAGGGAGCCTACTGTAACAAGACCTCATGATTCTCCTATCTCTGAAGAGCTTTACAGGCATTTCACCTCCTCCAGAGACTCAAAGGCAGCATCCTCAAATGCACTTACCCTCTGCCAGCCCAGGTCCTGGGAACTTGAGTGTATTCCCAAACTTAGATGTTCTAGTTGACAGCATTAAGCACCTGCTGCTAAGCCAACAGGCCAGTAAGTGAATGGGGTTTATTAAAAATAAGTAGAAATTTTTAAGCAATGCTGAGTGAACTTTATCTTCACCTTTGAAGCAGTATGGATATCACATCTTTGGGTTGGACTGCATGCTACCTGTTGACCCTTCCAAAACTGACATAAATCACCCCTCTACTTTAATTTCTTAGGTTTGTTTTTTTGTTTGTTTTTTTTGTTTGTTTGTTTTTTTCCTAACTCGTATGAAAGAGAAAAATTTTTGGTTTCACGTAAACCCTCAGGAATGTTTTTAAGTTCAAGTACAGTAATACAGACAGATTTCTGAGATGCACACTTCAAATAGGCATTCATGAACACCTACAAAAGTTGTCTCGACATACAAAGATACAACATCTACTGATATGTGTGCCAGTTCTGTTCAATATGAATCTAGAAACCAAGTTGTAAGCATTTTTTTTTTTTTTTAAACTCTGGGCCAAAAGAATTGATACCTAGTTGCAAATGAAGCCTGTTTCCATTCAAGTCATTTTTTAATACCTGTTTTTATTAAGCCTTTAAAAAATATTCCTAGACAATGAAAAATATTACTTTAACTAAATAAGGATTTGCAGTGGTACTGTAGGAATCTGAACCACTACTCCTTGGACTCTATTGTCCAACCAGTAACTAATCCATCTTACTATCTGCTCTTCTATCTCACACTTCCTGACCTTACTCATGAGGATGTTATGGGAAACTGTGTCAAACACCTTGCTAAGGTCAAGGTAGACTACATCCATTGTTCTCCCTGCATCTACCCATTCAGTCACGATATCATAAAATGCTATCAGATTAGTCAAGAATGATTTCCACTTGGTAAATCCTTGCTGACTACTCCTAATAACCTTCTCTTCCATGGGCTTAGAGATGACCTCCAGAATGAGCCAATCCATCATTTTTCCAGGGATGGAGGTGAGGCTGACTGGTCTGTAGTTTGCTGGATCTTCCTTTTTGCCCTTTTTGAAGACTGGAGTGACACAGGCTTTCCTCCAGTCCTCAGGCACCTCTCCTGTTTGCCATGATCTTGTGAAAATGATGGAGAGTGGTAGAGTCTTAGCCCATGGGATTCCTGCAAGTAGATCTTTGAAGGGTCCAAAGTTAGCCCCGTGAAAGTCCATGATTGTAATCCTACTTATTGCCCTACTTCTACCTTGTAAAATACTAGACTCTACCATGTCATGATCACTGTCACCGAGGTTGTTCCCAACCTTAATGTCCCCAACTAGTCCTTCTTTATTCATTAATACTAGGTCCAGCAGTGCCCCAACAGTGGTTCCTCCACTACCTGCATTAGGAAGTTATCATCAGTACACTGCAAGAGCCTTTTGGACTGAATATGCTTAGCTGTGTGGATTTCCCAACAAATATCAATGTGATTGAAGTCACCCATGAGTACCAAGGAGTGTGTTCTAGAGGCTACCTCCAGTTGTCTGTAGAAGGCCTCATCAACATCTTCTTGGTTTGGTGGTCTATAGTAGACCCCCACAACAATTTAGCCCCACTTTGCATGTCCTTTAATTCTTACCCACAAGCTTTCAACCTTTTCTACCTCCCCCCTGGATAGAACTCAATACATTTCAGTTGCTCTTGCACATGAAGAGCAACACCACCGCCTCACCTTATTCATCTGTCTTTCCTAAATGGTACATAGACATCCATGACAACATTCCAGTCATGGGAGCTGTCCCACCATGTTTCAATGATCACAACTATATCATAGTCATGCAATCTAAAACAGATGTCCAACTCCTCCTGCTTATTTCCCATACTCCATGCATTGGTATATAAGCATTTCAGAGAGAGAGTTAGCCACAAGTTTTCACTCTTGCTATCTGACCATTCCAGGCCACTTCCATGGTTACTAACTTATTAGTGAGCCCTGTGTTATTATTGCCCCATGTACCACTATTATCCATCTTGAGTAGGACAGTAGTCTGAAGGCTGTCCTTAGGCACATCTCTAGTGAGCCTGGTTTTATCTGGATAATACCCAGAAGTTACACAAACAATTCTGAACCAAAGACAGGAGCCTTATTAAAAGACAGAGAAGCACCTGACAAGGAAAAATAATGTCAAGGTAGAACTCAGTTTTAATGATTTCTTACTCACATGTGTCATGAATGTTATCACAGAATAACAGTCTTCCCTCCACTGTTTGTTTTTGTTTAGGGTGTGAGGGATAAAGGGCAGAGGCATTATCTTAATTTTAAAAAGACCCCTTTGAAAGCATTGTGGAAGGAATTGATTTCTCCCTTGTTCTTTGCATTCCTCTTTGCCATCCATACTTCCGTTTACTCATTCATCCATGTTCAATCCTTGTCACTCTACCTAAGGCTCTATTTATCCATCACTTAACATGTCCTGTGCTGGTCCCACTACTATAACCAGAAGACAACATGATCCCAGTGTCTCTGTGAAAGTCATTTTTAGAGTCATCGGAGGGAGATAGCTAACTGATTAGTGTACTTGCTGATAAGCCAGAGAAGCTCTAAGTCTCTTGCCAGATAAAAGCTAGAGAACTAGAACAACTTTCAGCTGTGTCAGGTCAGACAGCTGAAGTCTGAATATCTTCAGATATGCCTTGGCTTTCTAAGTAAATGCTGTCTAGTCTCTGCATCTTCTGAGGATTGTTCAACTCAGATTGTGACCTTAAGCTACATTCTCTACGGTCCCAATCCAAAATAACTCCGCTGATTTCAGTGAACTGACTCTGGATTTGTGCCACTCAGTACAAAATCGGAATTAGTCTTCTCAGAGACTAGATGTCCCAGCAGAATTTATGTGTGGTGTTCATTCAAGTTGCTAAGAATAAAGCACAGCAAGTTGGTGGTGCAGTGACCTTCTTACTGTCTCTCTTGTGTCACCAAAAAACAAGAGAGGCCCTGCAAAGTCAGCCATCCAAAGCACAGAGCTGTCTATAAACAATCCAAAGGGCCCTGTTTTCCCAATGTAAGGGAAAGAGCTCACTGGGCAACTCTGAGATGTATAGATCATGTTTAGTCTACATGCTTAAAAATAATAATAATATATTGTTCAGGCCAGAAGGAATTTGCAGACTTAGACCATCATGGAAAGCAACTGCCTTAGTATGCAGAGTGAAAATATTCCAGAGAGACCTAAATAAGCCTCTCCACATCCTATTAATTCATCATACTTGGCCATGCATCATTGGTCCAACACAGCACCCTTCCCTAGGCAATAATCTTCCTCTTCAGGGTCAGTCAGGAGCTGTGCCAAATTCCTCCCAGCCTGTGTGAACTTGATTGACATTGGGCATCAGCCAAACAACCAGCTTTTCCCCATGGGATTCAAATTCTCAGATACCAAAGAGTGTCATCCAGCAGCATTAGGCATAGGGTGCACACTGTTGTCATTTTATATGAGGCTAAAATCCTCAGTACCTCTTTCATGAGGAAGGAGATACATCTGAGATGACAGCCTTAGGTGGATCACATTGCTCTGAAGCTAGGAATATTGTCCTCAAAATAATTAGGCCAGTCACATTTCAATGGCAAATCATATTTTTCACAGTCCAAGCAGCCAGACACGTTTAACGCAATTCCCAGGATAAGCAAAACTTAGACACTCTCCATCATTCAGTTTAGGGGCTTAAGCTCTGCTGGGAACTAATTTGGGAACACTAAGAAGCATATCAAGGCTGCCTCAGCAATGCCATATACAGCTGCAAAAAGACATTCAGAAGCACAGCTGGATACCTTTTGCCTTATCTTAACAGCTGCCATAAATATTGTCATCAGACTTTGTTTTGGGACAGGAGACTGGAGATTCAACAACACTATGAAAGTACATATGTGGTTTAAATTCTTTTAGAAGAGGTCAGAACACTGCATCTGAGGATTGCTATCGTCATAGCACGTGTAAACAGTATACACATTTCCTTCATTGAGTCTTGACTTGTTTCATGCTAGGCAAAAGAACCAAACACTTCCATGAGGGTTGAAGATTCATGGTGCATGGAGTCCTGGGGCTTTCAACCAGCAGTGTGATGTGGGGGAAGCATTAGAAATGTGTCCACTTGGGAAAAGCTATGTTCAATACAACACTGGAGATAGAAAATTATTAACTTTTACTGTAAATCCTCTGAAGGTCTCTAATTGTCTATGCTAAGCTAAAAGTAATCCCAAACACTCACCCAAGCCAGTCTTCTCCCAGAAAACTTACCTCATCTTGTCTCAAGTTTTTGCTTCTCTGGAACTGAAACCCAAGTTAATTTCCAAAGGAGGTGTGGGCGTGGTTGTAGATGTCTGAGTGTGTAAGGAGGCAGCCACAACTCAGAGCTGTAATCTCAGCAACTAAGATACTGGGTTTTTTGTTTACCATGAGGCTTTGCATATACATATCAGAAGCAGCTCAAGCAGCTTCAGTACAAAGAGCTACCAGGAGACTTGCTGTGACTAAACCCAAAAGATTGTGCTCTAAGAACTTCTTCTGACCCCAGAATGATGGCAAAGATTACTTTGGCCTCTTTGTTTGTCCCAGCCTTGGTACCTTAGAGGACATAAAATAATCCTTTGCTACAGATTATAGTTTCAGACTACTTGATAAACAGGAGTCTATTTTTAGGCAATAGATTTGCTTAGGGAAGTTGTGGAATCTCCATTTCTGAATGTTTTTAATAGAAGGTAAGACAAATCATTTAGACAAAGTCTATCTCGCATTGAGGCAGGCAGATTGTCCCAGCTCTGTTTTCTGTGACTCAGTATATTATAAAGAGAAAGGAAGAAAAGAAACCTAAGTGTAAATTGACAAAACTTACATCTTTTCTTTTGCAGCAAGCAAACAGTACTGTTAGGGAACAGGTGGTGAGAAAAGAAATAGGAGAGGATCTGAAGAGGAAGTGAGGTACCTGACAAAAGGAATCAAGGATGAAGAAATGGGTAGAAATTAGATTCAAAATTCTAATTTGGAAGCAAATCATCAGTGTTTCTCCCCAAGACTAAGAGTCTCAGTAAAGTCAGAATCTAATGATCACTGAATTTTACATACTGACTCAAGAAACATTTTAGATCCCCCTCCTTTAGCCAGCCATCTCTATGGAACAAGTGAGTGAACAGCTAATGCTGTGTTGGCACAGTCAGCGTATCTTTAACAGGTAATTCATATACACATTGTGATCTTACACTTCCTTTACGATCCCCAGGTCTGTTCATTTAAGGCTTTTATTGAAGCTAAATTTCAGTAAATCCATAGCTACAAAACCAGCTGAAATACTTCTGTTCTCCTATTTCTATATATAACTGTCTGCTATGTCTAATACTTAGCTCTTGGGGTATCATCCCTTTTTTTTGGACCTGTGTCTGTGCAGCCCTTGGGACAAAGGGGTTGGGAGCCCAGCAGATCTGATCATGACATGAAAGTCATACAAACATTTTCTCTTTTATCAGGTAGTATTCACCTTGATCTGCAGCTCTTTATTAGTCACTTTTAGAGGATGCTCTAGAGAGACACTCATATTTTCCACATTATGAGTGGTAAAAAAAGGGGAGCGGGATTTGGAGCCAGGGATTTCTCAGTCTGCTCTGATCATGCTGGGGGGGGTGGGGCATGGGGAGAAAGGATTCTTCTAGTTGCTTTATTTTCCTCCAGGTTTGCCTGCACTGTGTGAGCTGTCTTTGGTGAGGGTTTTACCAGCATTCTCCTGTTCTGTCTTATTGTGTTGACAGACTCTGCTGCACATAATTAAGAGCTATATACTTCAGACAGCAGCACAGCAGCCCCCAGTATTACAAAGGAGCACATGTGTAAGGGAAAAGAAAACATTTCCCATGCAAAACAGGATTTATATGCTCTGCCAGGTCAATGACAAGCTTTTTGAGCCAGAGAGGAAAGAGTTTTTTCTCTCTTTTACTAAAATGGCTGCTTCATTCCATTATGTATTGAAAGAGCTACTCCGCTGCCCTTGGATCCCAGATGACCTCCAGCCACAAGCCTAGGCCTTTACCAGAAAGAAGGGGGAACCATCAATCTCCAAATGAAAACATTGTGCTCCTGATTATAATTTTGTTGCCCGTGGTGTGTGAAGCTATAGAAAGGAAAAAAGCAGTTGCAAGATGGCTGCAGGTGAAGGAGTTTGTCCCAGCCTTGATGAGGCTTTTATTCTGTCTGTCACTTCATAAATTGCTCTGTCAGCAAGACATGTCTCTATACACTATGCAAGAACTTTCTTGAAAAGACTAAGATTGGTCCCCTCATCTTCTTTTGCCAACACTATTCAGTGTAAGTGCACCCACTCCAGCCCAAGTGTCATGGCACTATGTTGTCTCTGGGGGCTCTGTTTCTTTCCTTGTCTGGTTTTGGATTAACATGGCCCTATATCTATAGAGAACAGATATGTGCAGGGAACATTCATCAGTCTATGAAGCTTACTGAAGGAAGGAGAAGATAGGATATTCATGGGTACCTGAGCCAGGATAATAAAGGTGTCTCCATAGGAAAGAAGCCATGGATTACAGGGCTTTGTCTCTGCTTAGTTGACTGCAGTGATAAAGATTGGGGTAATTGTTTGAATGGAAGGGCTTTGAGTCGGAGACTAGGAGGTATTGTCTGGAGCAAAGTCCAGATCAACAACAAGACTGAAAATCTTGCACCTATGAAGTCTATGGCAAAGCTCCAGCTGATCTCAGAGGGTTGAGCATTATTTTTGATCTTTCCTTGTCCCTGGGGAAAAAAAAAAAAAAAAATTGTCTAATGAAAGCCCCATATCTACTGATTTACCTACCAGCTGGGATTCAGTGCTAACCTTTTGCAGAACCACCTCATCCCAGAGAAGTATTGTCTATCTTGTTGAAACTCTTGACCTCAATGTATAGGATTTCTGCCTGTGAAGGATAAAGGATGGAATTTATTCACCATGTTCTGAGAAAATAACACAAGAGGGTTCCGCTAATGTCAAGAAGTAAGTGATGGTTTATTAAAAGAATGCAACCTGGTGGTATCAGAGACAAAGCTACCATTCGAGACAGATGTTCACAGACTGACTTCCTTGTTACCATTGCCATATCTTTGTGCTCCAACCTGCACTTCACCTGCAAAGCTTCACACATATTGCTTCATATTTGTTTTTTAAATGCTGTTGTTGTGCTTTGTGCTAGTATTTGCTTATGTACAAGAGTCACTGTTACCAGCACTAGGTCTATAAAATGGACACAAGGTCAGTCAATAGTCCTGTTGTGAATGGTTCAGATTCAGATGTCCTAGATTTTTTTTTAAACTACCTTCTATTACCTATCTGCTTTGTCAATGTATGTGAAGAATTTGTTCCATCCAGTTCCTGCCTTCACACCTTTGAGTAGCATCTCTTGGACACAACTGGTCTCTTATATCTCAGAATCCAGCATATCTTGCACCTGATTTCTCCATTAGCTGAAAAACACTTTGTATCCTCCTGATTTTTGCCTTGGCTACAAGTTGTTTCTTTTAGCATGTGTATTTTCATCTCCATCATTATTTCCCTGTAATATCTCCTAACTTTGGTGTCTTTGTTGCAGGAGCCTGTTCATTTACCTTGTCACTCTCTTAAATGGGTGGTGTACCTCTCTTTCTTCAGGCTGGTACAGCCTGCATTTCATGGGATGCAGAATTCTGGCTTTCTGGCTCAACAGACCCCAAGTTAGCAAATCACATGGTCCTCCTGAAAGTGTACTGCAATGTTGGACAATATCACTTTTTCTAATGATGTAACATCATAAAGAGAGCTCTCTATTTCTGTCAATTCTGACCTTCCTGAATTTGCGAATATTTGGGGGAAGATATCGTAGGCACAAATTCCTTTTTGCTGTCAAATTGCATACTTTCTGCCAACGCATGCTATCACTCACTGTCCAAGCATAGTGAATCATACCTTGCAAAATTCCCCTTCAGTTTCTAATTAGCACATTCTGCCTGAGCAGTCTCAATATTTTTGATGTATCTTGTAGAAAACAAGCTAGTGTTAATAAGGCAGACACTGTATCTGGGGACCAAAGCTGTAAGAAAGGGCCTCCACTTTGCCAACTTCTAAGTAACATGACCTTAAGAGGGGAATAAACTGTTGTTACAGGTTCTGTGATAATTTGGTTGGTTTGGGCTAGCCATAGTGTAATTTTTTACACAAAATGTAATTTATAATATTGCTTGAGTGTGATGCTTCTTGTTCCTCCCTTACAGAAGTTTAATGTGCTCTTCAGGCCACCTTCTCCTCAAAAAGTATTTCCTACAACTGCTTCCATTGCCAGATGTGTTTCACTTCCAATGAAACACAGTAGTATTGCAACTGCATAGGTTCCGAATTCTGCAGCAAGCTACTTGTCTCCTTCATGGGCATCAGCTGCTGAGGCACCTCCTCTACACCCAAAGAACTTGTATCACTGCAAAGGTGTTTCAACACCCTTTCATGCCTGGGGCACTACTTAGCTCCTATTGAAAGTCTTTAGGCATTGATGAAGATGCTGCTGTGATCCACTGAAATCTTACAGACTTTCAACCTGGAACTGTCATTAAAAAAAAGGAGATTACATGACACAGACTCACTCCAAGTTAGACTGATGGGGTGGGTGGCTGCCTCTGCTGCTAGTGGTGGTTGAACACAAGGACAAGCCAGGAATTTTTTCTTCTGATGTTGTGTCCTCACTCAGTGGCCTTTTTCCCAAATCATCACTTTTAAGAAGAGCAGAATGTTTATTAGGCAGTTACTCCATTCATTTCCCATCTGCTCCTCCTCATGATGAGCAGGGATATTCCCAACTGCACCAAAACATAGGCTTGGCTTTTAGGACATCAATCTGAGACCAATATAATAAAAAATCTTTTTTTCCTTACACTATTCCAGGCCTGTGATGAAATGCAATTTGTGTTGGAGGACAATATCTGAAAAAAATGTTCCCCAATGAGTATTTTCAAAGAGACTTGTATGTACTGCATGAAAGACAGCAACTGCTCCAGGGCTTTCTAGCCTCTGCACTGGAACTGCTCTACACACAACAACAGTGAGGTCCAAAAACATGGGGTTAATTGAACATGTTGATTTCCATATGTCCGCAACATGGAGGGACCCAGTGTCTGTCATATTCATGGTGTTGGGAGAACTTGCATGTGTTAAACTCCTGTCATTATACACACAAGTTTTTTATTCATGTTACCCTCAGGCTCTAGCAGCTGCTCGGTTTCCATTTGGGCAGGACTGGCTATTGCTTTTCACTGCTATTTCATATCCAGTCCTGCCTGTGGGAGGGATGAGTAAGTGATGGGGAGGAAGTTGGCAGTGATGGCTCTGACCGAGTCATGTTTGTGCTGGATTTTCATGTTATTCCTCTGTATCCAATGGAGAATGGTCCATCTTGTCTGCACTGTGAGGGGTGCATAAAGTATCCCTGTGTGTCTGGAGAGAAAAGCTGAGCTGTGCTAATATTGCCACTGGCTCATCACGTGCAACTGGGAGCCTCAGAGGTAGTCATTGCTCTCTGTCACCCTCACTGACTCAGATGTCCTGCTTACCTCTGATGAGATTGAACTGTTTTGGTTCAGCAGTGTCCTGGGAACCATCTGCAGGCCTGAATCTCCTCTTCTTTTGTTAGTACTTCAGCATGTCCATGGTATTATCCGTGTTATGACAGAGCACTGGCTCCAAATCTGAAGAAATTCCTCTGTTGGATTTATCTCCTCTCAGCATGGCTAGGCAAATTGCTTCTTCTGGCACCCACTGGGATCCAAGAAGGGAAAAACTAGTAGTGTTGACACCCACTTTTCCAGATATACAAAAAAAGGATCAAAACAATCTGTCCCCAACTTCTTAATTTTTTAACTGTGGAAATGTATTTTTTTTCCCAGGGAAAAGACCTCCTTTTTTTTTCACATGGGATTTTTTTTGGCAAGTTTATACGTTTCTTTTTGCTTGACCACACTGATCATTTGTGCTCATTGTGTATTAATGAAAAATCTGAGAAGATAAAATGAACATTCTTTGAAACATTTAGATTCTCCTGTTCAAAAGAGCTCTTAATTTGGAATGATATGGCTTTTCCTGTGCTTTAAAGCACCCAAGAATGACACAATTTGGTGTATTTCAGTACTTATTTATGTATAATAAATACTTATTCAGTATTTATTGATAAAAAGTATGTTTTGCCACATTTTGCATAGAAACCTGCATGCAGTTTTCCTTTTCTTTCCTCTATTGTTTTTCTGTTTCTCAGAACCTCCAGGAAATAAGAAAATCCCCATAGTTCCCCAGAGCTTTTGCCGCCGACACACATTTACTAGATTACAGTGCAATTCAGGATTCAATTCAGAACTGCCTCTTTTTTGAACACTTGATGGATGCACTCCTGCCCACATCATGGCTTCTTCCTCATCTCTCCCACCCCAACTCGCCTTCATCTGGCCTTTGCTGCTGCTGCCACTCTGACAGGGAGCTGCCCAAACAGCAGTTTTTCTGGTATTTTCTCCCTGTTGCTTTGCTTGGTGCTATGCTCCAGCAGGGCTGCCTCAAGAGATTGTTCCCTGTCCCTTTGGTTTCTTGTCTTTACCCAAAATGGAGAGTTGAAAGTTTCTTGTATTATGTTCAACAGTGTGGGGGGGAAAGGGAAGAAACCAGTCACTTATGGACACAAGGGATTGTCTGATTTGCCAAAAACAACTAGTTCGGCCAGAATACCTATTCCAAGCTAGATGTGATGATTCAGAAAATCAAGTAGATAATGAGCTTTTTATGAGCAGGTTCTGTTTGTTTATTTTGCTGCAAAGCTGTGAATGACCTGTTCATGAGAAGCATCCTAGACTCTGACCTTGTAGAAGGAACCTGCATGACATGAGCACAGAAGAAACCAAACCTCTGCCTCAGCAAAGGAAAACACTGTTTTCTGAAAAGGCCTCCTAAGACTTTATCATCCCATGAGGCCACAGAGAGGACAATTGCTTTGACTTGCACAGCAGTCAAATAAGCACATCTTTGTTGCTAGGCCTCTGCTCTAAGAGTACACTACATGGAATATAACCAGCCCTAACACATCAATTGGCCCAACAATGAACACGATGAAAGACAGAGCAGATAGTTTCGTCAAAACCAGATTTCTAGTTAGAATGAAAGACAGAGAACATGTTTTTCCCTTCCTCCTCTGTGCTGGCATCTAGCCAGACAACAGCCAAAGAAAGCTGAAGTCCTGATGCAGTTCTGGGAAACTGGAATACTTCCTACCTGAGATGCTGGAAGAGTCAACTCTGTCCTAACACAGCCAGTAGTTTTCTCATCTAATTCAGTTTGAAATGATCCTTACTGTTCAGGTAATCAACCAGCTTTGAATTAAACCTTCCCAGTGACGTAGATAGCATCCCCAGCCCTTAAATGTTCTTTTGCTGGGAGAAAAAATGTTCATCTTCTCTTTTAAATTATTCCATATTATCTCTCTATTATACCTCATCATACTTGTGACTACTTGACTGAAATGTCCTCCACTACCACATTAACATATGGAGTTTATTCCCACAAAATACCAGAAAGGACAAGTACTCAGCAGGATTCAAACATGGGAAATATGGTAATTTCTTTGTCTCCAGTGGTACATTCCAGGGAGATCTTTCCATGGAGGGGTATAGTTCATCTCCCGCAAAAGCTGGAGTCACGGGAGTTCTGGCTTTTTCAGAGGCTAATTCTGCAAAATGCGTGTTCATCATTGCTGGAAAGAAGGGAAGGGGAAATGTTTGCCTTTTATAAAGAAAGAAACATTGGCAGATCTCAGCATTTTGACACTGTTTGTGAGAATCTGTAGAAACATTTCGGGAGTTTTTCTCTTTGTTTGAGGTATGGGGGGAAAAAGGAGGAGAAAGGATCCAGCACTGAAGCGGATAGAGAACAAAAAAAAAAGAAAACAAAAAAGAATAATTCTGGAGAAAATTCAAATGTGGACGGTTTAATGGCAAAGCAAGAGTATTTGTTCTGAAGACTGAGGGTTCTGTTTTATACTTGTGAGAACTGATGAAATAGAGCCCAATCTTGAGAGATTCTTGAACTGATTGTTGAATTTATATAAAAAAAGAGTGGATTTACAATAAATTTCTCATTAATTAGCATGTTCACAGGTGATGGCTAAATGTGCACCCACAGTTACTTGCAGGTAATATGTTTTGCAGTAATTTATTCATTTTTATGCTGTAAGATTTACATGTGAAACAAAATTCAAGTGTGCATGCTTTGTTTGAGTAGGGAATAAATAAGCTTATGAAGTAGAGGTCAGGAAGGCCAAGGCATGGTTTGAACTGAACTTGGCAAGAGACCCAAAAATAACAAAAGCTTCTACAGGTACATCAATTACAAAAGGAAAGTGAAAGAAAACTTACCCCCCTGAAGAACAAGAGCAGGGAGCTAGTGACAACAGATGAAGAGAAGGCTGAGATTCTCAATTACTTTTCTTCTTCAGTCTTTACTGGCAGCCTCTCTCCCAACACCTCCCAAGTCAAAAAAACATGAGGCAGGAATCAAGGTGGTGAAGTAACTCCCATTGTAAGTGAAAATCATGTTTGTAACCTCGTGAGAAACCTAAACATACTTAAGTCTATGGGACCTGACAAGATGCATCCCAGAGTTCTGAGTGAACTGGCAGATGTAGTCGCCAAGCCACTCTCAAGAAGTCCTGGCAGTCAGGTGAAGTCCCTAGTGATTGGAAGAAGGGACATGTTACACCTATCTTTAAAAAGGGTAGA
>JANHGN010006020.1:168531-208216 GCA_024605025.1 Megaceryle maxima
GGAAGGGAAGGGAAGGGAAGGGAAGGGAAGGGAAGGGAAGGGAAGGGAAGGGAAGGGAAGGGAAGGGAAGGGAAAGAGCGAGCAATAAAAGCCTCCTTGACAAAATTCCAAGTAACACTGAAGATAAAGCTGTGCTGTGGTTAGTTGGGATTCAGTGGGTGAGAGATTTTATACAGTCTCACAATGTCCCAGCTGCATTGTTCAAGCCATTATTTTTTGGTTCCAAAGGGATGTCAAGCAACACTTCATCCAGAATGTGTCTAGTTCTGGTCTGCAACGTATCCCCTCTCCTTTCTCTGGCTTACCAATGTATTTTTCTCTGTTTTTTTTCTAACCCCCACAGCTATGGCCAAGGAAACACACTAGTGAAAATAGTCAAGAGCACCTTCAGATCACAGTAATCTGATTTATTGGCTCTAGCACCATCCCATCAGGCTATAGGCAATACTGTCCTTTGTAAAGACTAAAGTTCTCTCAATAGACCATCAGACAAAGCAACCCAGAAGGTCAGAGTCCATGTCTCTGTTGGGGTGGCAGGAAACAGATCTTCATTCTTAATCTAAAAGGAAGACTTTTTGGACCAGAGCACACTGTCATAAGTCTGTATTGGAAAGTCATACTATCATTTATAAAGTGTGAATTTTATTTCAGGTGTGAAGAAACCTCCTGAGACAAAATTTTTGGTGAAGCCTGAAGAAGTTGTTGTAGATAGCTTTCATCTAGAAAAATCACATGAGCAGCACGAGTTGTACCCAGCTTTTAAAGGTAAACAACCCAATCAGAAAATGCATCTGTAGCTGCAAAAAATAATTCCAGTCACTGTTGACAGCCACTTATTAAACAATGGAAAACATGCTCAGACGCGGCAACAGAAGCACAGTGGTAACATGTAGTTTCAGGACCAGCAGGCAAGAAGGATGTGAGTGAACCTTGAACAACCTTGTGAAAAAAAAACTCTCTAGTGACTCTGGGACTCCAGCTAGTGCTGTTTGTCAATGCAAAGCTGGTGTGAGCCACACAACCCAATTTACCTTCCATCCCAGAAGGACGTTAGTTTCCACTCCCCTCAGTACCATCTGGGTCTGCATTGCTAGCACATTCAGGGTCCAGGAGAACCATGCAGATGTTTCCAGGGACATAGCAAAAGCATTTCTCTCTGCCAAGACTCACACTGGGCTTTCTGTAGGAGCAAATGTATCTGTTGCTTCTAAAGCAATGTGGTTTTGGAACAGCACTAATTTAGTCTGAAGTAGAGACATAAAATCCTCCTGACCTAGTTGTTGCATTCTCCTTGTCCTAAACAATTCTGACAGTAAAATGACTTACTATTTGTCTCTAAACTTGGAATCTCAACATGAGGCAACAACCCTCTATAGTCAATTTCACTCCTGAATACAGTTTTGAAAAGTTATTCTTCTTCTTTTCCAAGCTAGAAATGCACAGGCTCTTCTGATTACTATTTTATATCTTAACTCTCAGGCTATTATAGTTCAAAATAAATAATTTCAGATTTCCAGACTTGTTGGCAGAAAGTCTTTTGCCACATACACCCATCCTGGGGCTTCAAATTTCTGACTCCGGACCACAACCAGTTGAATTTGATAGTCAAACTGACATTTATGTGCTGCATTTTGAGGGGCATACAGAGTCCTGCAAGTGGTAAAGTTATTGAGGATGCTTAGAGATGTTGGGGGTTTTGTAGTTCAAATTTGCACAGCACACATATATGTCTATGTGTTCTGGCAGCTTTCCATCAGGCTGTGATATGGTGTAGGCTCTTTGAGTGAAACTCATGACCTTTGAATGCTTCTTGTAACAATCTAAAGCAAATCACCTTAACAAAACCATGAAAGGTCAATACTGCACCTCCCAGGATGATACCTACTTTCTGGTCATCAGTAGTTGCAGTCACCTATGAAGGTTCGAAAAGGTGTCAAAATCTTTCTGCAACCACCTGTGAGCATCAGCCACTGCAGCAGCAGACAGTGTCCAGTAAAGAGCACAGTAGAAGAACAGATATTTCTCCAGAGATGGACGCGGAGGTTTGAGCTCGACATTCTGGGTCCAAAGGCAATGGATGTCTGTTTTGCCACACTTGTACCAGGTTCGGATCTGCCTGTCCTGACTATTCTTTTTAAGTCTTATAGTGTTCATTTCCATGCATGTGTCCATGGTAACTCCACTCTCATTCTTCATCTATGTAATTGCACTGTTTTACATGGTTTGGAAGAAACACTATCCTGTATTGGAATCAACAAGGGCCCAAGTGACAATCTTTCTAATAAGTTTTGCTAAAATGAGTCAGAAAGTTTTATTTCAGTCTTTAGTTCTGGATTTTGGTGACCAGTCCTGAAAATATACCTTTTGAAAGTTTCAGCATAATCTTCCCTTCTGAATGCCCCAAACCTGCAGAAATTGAAAATTAAAACAACTAAAGCAAATTTTTGCAACCAGATGCACCATCTTATATGGAAATTTGTTTCTCTTTGGAGTCCTATATACAAACTCAGGAAACCTTCATTCTGTTTCTTCATGATTAAAATTTGATATGAGTTTGTACATTTGATATCTTTTTGTACATACATTAAAAAAAAAAAAAAATCTGTCTCCTTTTTTTCAGTTAAACATTAACTTCAGCAGTCACATGGATATTCACCAGCCTTGGAAACCACTGTGCCATTCTGGTGTCTTCTATTTTTTTCTTTGTCAATGGTGATTTTCCTCTGTATTCATGTTTTTGCCTTCTCTGGTACAGATTTGTTCAGTTCCATCATAGAGACAGACAGTGCAGAGAGCTCTAATCCATGATTTCTCATAGACATAGAGCAGAATCAGATCAATTATTACATTTGGATCTGCTGTTTTTCATGGAGTTGTAAAAAGGGTAAAGAAAAGTCACCAAAATCTACCATCATGACTTTCTACATCATGGTGATATGTGTCATGCATGGATCCTGATACCTACCAACAGGTAGAAGAAGGTTGGTTTAGTGTTTTCCACACCACATCTTCAACCACATATCATTCTTCCAGCACTGCTAACTTCACCTGAAGAGTTTTACTATCATGGTACATCCTTCTCTCTGTCTTGTGAAGAACTGCCAGAGGGAAGAAAAGAAGGGGTTAAATAATTTGTCTGTGTACAAAATTAGGAATACTGTGCAGCCATGTAGAAAATACCTGACTAATAATTTACTGTGTATTTATAGCTCAGAACAGTTATAATAGAAACAATTCCTGTAGCAGCTTTTGCTTTAAAGGGAGCCTGCACTCTGCAAATGGCTCACTGAACAGATCATCTTAGTTACTCATTATGGAATGTGCCATTCTTACAAGAAAGGAATTTCCTGGGCTTTGCAACAGGCAGGTGAACAAATTCTATTTGCCAAACTGAGGAAGACAATTCTGCAGTAAGGTTTTTAATTGTTTTGGGCAATAACTTAGGATGGACAAGAATAGTGCTTAAGGTTAAAAAAGAATATTATAATAAAGAAATCCTTCCACCTTTATATGCTATTACACTGATCACTATAATATGCAGAGGCCATATCACCTATATAGCTCTTACTTCTTAACTCTATTGAGAGATTATACATGTCTTTAGCTTCCAAAAACATCAGTTAACTCTTTTCTTGTGCAACTCTGAACTACCTGAGTTTGTCCCACACAGCAATGGCAGGTGATCTTTGCAGAATTTGGATCAGTTTTTGGCTTGAGCCTGAACTTCTCTGAAGATCAGCAGGCTCTGGATTTGTTTGGTTTTGTTATGAAGAGAGGTTCAACATATGATGTTCTCATCCTGACTCCATCCCAGTCCCTCTTTCTGACCTGCACACATCTGCACAAGAACTCAGGCTCCTGTTTGAGTCTTAGTCCAACAACAACCTTACTGCAGAGGCATGTGGGAGGATAGTCAGGGAATGAGACACAATATGTCAAACATTTCAGCAGCCCAATCCAGAGCAGCGTAAAGACAAAGTAGCCTATCTGAAGAGTGGTAATGATTGAAGAGAAATTATCAGAGGTGGAAAAAGCATTATTGAGAATAGTTCAGGTGGATTTGAACCTCATTTGTTATTTATCTGCAGATAAACAGCTGCACATGAGTGTGGACCCAATGGAAAATACTAACTTCCTCCGATGCACAAAATACCATGAGGTTTAAAGTTTGTCTAAGAACCATCAACTGAAAAGGTGTTCATTCCATCCCACAAAATAAGCAACAACAGAGATGAGCAGTAATGGTTAGAGAGAAATAGATATTTCACTCATTATCCTCCATATCTGCAAGTCTCACTGTGCACAGCCTGTACCCATCTCTTCACACAGCACTTCTCTCTTGAAAATATGCTTTAGTTGCTTACCTTAAAATACAAAGTTATGTTCTTCCCTTCCCTTGACAGCACCTCGTTTGTTTTAGAAGAGAAGGGGCCAATGTCATAATTCAGGGCTGGATTTGGGGAGAGTGTGAAAGGACAGGAAGGTGTCACCAGGGTGGCATGTAGGTAGGAGAAGATATCTCAGAGATGCCTGCATTCAAGTCAATGTAAAGTGTCTTCAGAGTGTGAACTGTGAAATGTGATCTGATCTTTTTCTAACCAGTAGTTCTGTGTTCAGCTTGGTAGAGCGAGCGATGCAGAGATCCTGCTCTTCTCTAAAATTTGCTACTTTGCCTGCTATTAAATGTTCACCATAATTACAGTTTCTAATAGAGAACTTAGTTCACAAGGGACACTGCAAATATTGTTTCACTATATCTGTGGAGCAGTACAAGATCCAGGATAGCAGGTTGTGATTCTAGGTGTGTGAGCAAGATAACAAACACACAAGGAAAGCATATATGGGGTCAAGCTGCCCCTTACAAAGCTTGCACAGGATATCTGAGAAGCAGAGCAAAGGTACTTTTGGAGTGGTGTCTTTGGGAAACTTGTCCAGCACTTGACTACACAACTTTAACTGTACATCAAGTTCACTGAAAATACATTACGGGGTGCAAGCTGAAGAACCCCAATCAAAGACAACAACAAACCCCAGGCTAAATCCCATAGAAGGAGTGGATGGAAATCTAGAAAATAAGTTCTTTTCACTCTTAAAGAAACTGCCATACTTTTCTTTTTGGAACCTCTTCCCTGGTTTTTGGGAGGTAGTGGGAATGTTCTCCATCACTTTAGATCTTTCTCTCATATTGAAGAATCTGGCACTGAGCTGAGCTTTGACAAGTAGAAATATAGGTAGCAGGAAAGATCAAGCCTGAAAGATTCAGACCTGAAAAGGTTGAATACTGCAGACAGCTTTACAAGGTGCCTTCAACAATCTCATTGCACTGGTTACATCTTCTCTCTGTTTTATTTACCAGGGTAAAATTTTGCCTTTCATTGATTCCTTTCTCATTCCAAAGAAAAATGTTTCCTTTCAAAGACTGGAAAACATACAGTCCTTTTTGCTTAGCCCTTCCTCTTCTATTCCAGTGGCATACACTTCTGCAGCAGGCTCAACCCATAAGAATGGCCAATGATTGGGATGTGCTCTGCAGCTGACTACTCTGCAACAAGACTCAACCACTCAGGGCTTAAAACACCTTTTATTTGCTTCTCATGGGATCACTTTCCTCTGGAGCAGCCTTGCTCAGTGCCCTCCTGCTGTTATTTTGGTCCTTTTGGTTTCACAGCTGCTGTCACATTCATGTAAGTCATAAATATAGACCAGTAATGATCATAAGGTCACATTTCCAGCCTCCACAGTAGCATCATAACCTATTTTCCTTTGTGAATAGATCAGCTTGAAGTGCTTCAAAACCACAGAAAGGGGCAAACTAAGAGATGAGCTTGCTGCATCCCTGGCTGTTTGGCTTTCTGCCTTGAGGGAGCCAGAGGTAGAACCATTCAAACCAGGACAGGGTATGTTTTATTTTTGTTTGTTTGTTTGTTTTTCTTCTTCCTGGTACTTTTAAAGCACTAACAGAACCTACAACCTAAAGAGCAAGGGACAGTCATCCATGCTATAGTGCTGTGTCTTCTAATGTCCCCATGAGAGCAGGGAAAAAAGGCATGCAAGAAAGTGAAAAAATTAATCAAAAGTCAAACTTCATTGCTGCAAAGGAAAACAGTCAGTGATAAAATTTTAAAATTGGAAATGCACTTTTTCTAATTCAAAACACTCTGTGATTTGCACACCTATTATATACTCCTAAAACCAGGTTTATGTGTAGAGCTGTGCACTAGTGAACCTTACTGCACCATCTTGAACCTGTTTCTAAAAATGTGCATCTACATATGAGATTGGTATTATAACTGCCCAGTAAAAGTGAATAAAGACACTGTCAAGCAATTATTGAAGCTCAAAGGCAAGATGAATGTTTCAGAACAAGCATCTAGAGCACTGTTAGAAAGTTGTGACACTAAAACCAGTCACCCAAAATAGGTCACTAAGGGTGGCATTCAGGAGGCCATCTGGCTCTTACAGAAGACTCCTGCTAGTAGTTCCTGGTCTGCATCAAGCCTCAGCAGCTGTGACATTGCAGGAGGAGACTTTGGAAAGAGTTAAGTGAGGCAGGAAATATATAAGATTTACAGTGGGAAAAGAACTACAAAAAGATTAATTACAAGTTCTCCTCATCAGTTGGACCCAGCCCAACAGTCTGCTTCTTCCTCAGAACATTTGGTCCAGAATTTGGAGGAAAAAAAGGAGTGTTTACAACGTCTTTGTGGATAACCTTTTACTGTTACAGGCTACAGTGACTCTTCATTGGCAGTCTCTGAACCAAGATTTTTCTCTATTATTACTCACCTCCTTGCAAAAATTGCTGTCACCTAAAGTCTTTGGCAGAAGATATGAAAGGTACTTTACAAAATAAAGCAGGAGGGGGTTCTCACTGCTACTAGAGAGAGGTTGTTGATAGCTCAGCATTAGCTTTTGTAATGTGCTTTAGATGAGGTATGTTACCTTTCTGGCAACACCTCCAGGCCCGATTTTCTCTTTTGTCCTTAAGTGAACCTGGGATAGGGGTTCCTCAGGGAAAGATTCTTACACTTTCCAGCAGAAAAACTGTCTCCATGCTGTGACCCCACATTCCTTTGGATATTTTAGGTTCAATCCCAAGTAAGCCTGTACTCTCAAGTTTGGTAACCCATGATGCATGGATCTCACCTGTGCTGTTGCTGAATTACCCTATTGAACCATGACCCTGATTTTTAATGGGGTTGGTTTTTTTTTTCAGGATGATTTTGTACCATTTTTACAATACAAAGAGAAAGGCACAAAATGTGTTAGCGTGAACCATGGCCTTCTGTGGGGCATGGATGGTGGCACATAAAGCTCAGAATAGAGCTGAGCATGGAAATATCCATCTTATCTGAAGCACAAAGAGTGGGTGTTAATGCACAGGTACTTCAATGGGATAACTAAAACTTGCATCTTTAGAACGTTTTCTAAAGGCCATTTTTGTGCTGAAAAAGCAGGACTAGGAGTAAAGATTTTAAGATACTGACTTTTGCTTTATGTCTTCCTTTCAGGCTTTGAAATCTTAAACTATCTTGTCCCTCCACCTGTAATATGTGACAATACCAACAAGTACCTTGATTTAGCCCTGACAGATCATCAAAAGCCTGTCTCCTTTATATCACCAACCAGTACCTCTCACAAGAATTTCTTAAATACAGTCCAAATATTTTGGTTAGGTCAACTGTTTCACACGTTAAAAATACTGGGTACTCTAGGAAGAAAACACAGCCCAAAAGTTTGTCCACAATGTAGGGCTCTGTGGTGTGCATAGATGAAGCAGGCTATGATATAATGATTCTGCTTGAGATTTACACATAATGCCAAAAAGGCAAAACCCTTCAGAGCCTCTGCTGGTGGAAATTAGTGGAAAAACACCCTCCTTTGTTCCATGTCTGGGGAATCACTGAAACCATAACCAAAGATTTCCCACTTGACACTTTTCTTCTCCTCTCCAGTTTCTCAGTCCTTCCCTGCTCTACAGACAAGGATGAGCCTCCTCCCAGAGTGGGAAGTTCTCATACATTTCCCTATAAAAATCTTTCTGGCACCAACACAAGCTTTGTGGCATGGGCAAAAACCTCCTAGCACCAGTACAAACCAATGACAAACAACCCAGCCTGGCCCAATACAGACAATTAAATACCAGGCTACAGCATAAATCCTTCCATTACTAAACCAGGACTAACTTCTTCTGCACTTCTCTGAACAACTTTTCATCTGCTGTTCAATTTTTGAACTGGAAACTGGTCAGAGACTGCCCTAAATATAGTGTCTTTTGGATTTTTTTGCACATGCTTAACAAATACTAATAAAAATCAGCAACCTGATTAATTAAGCAGCCTTGAACTCTTTGGGCATGAGAGCACTAGAATATCCCACTTTAATATTGCACATGATGCAATATTTTTAAAACTCTCCTGAGATATGGGTGTTTTTTTCTTATGAAATAGAGTAATTTAAGGTTTTGTTTGTTTCAGAGTTATACAGTTTTATTAGATATGTACAGGACAGAATACGAATGTCTTGTACATTCAACCAGGTTGTTGACTCATGTCACCAGGTTCCTCAAGATCATAAATAACAACTCCACAGTGCTGTATTGCCTTTTGGTCTTAAGCCGCAAGCTTGGACAACTGGAGGCATGTACACAATCATTTACACCACAGCCTGTCTTCCACATGCTCAGCATTAACACCCCAGGCTGCTCCCAAATGAACACAGGACCATATCCAGGAACCATGATGTTATGTGTACCTTCTGCTGTAAAGCATCTGTCATGAGCAAGACGGAGGCTGAGACACCTCCAAAGCCTTGGGCACATATTTCTTGGTAGTCTTTCTGCACCTAGTTTCTTATGAGGATCTTACGATATTTGATGCATCAAGCTGTTCAACACATGTTTTGACACAAGTCAGCAAGTAAAGCCCCACTTTTCCAGTATGGAGGATGAACTAACAAAGAAGTCACCTTGAATAGATTTCAGATCTTCAGCACCTGGCACTGATTCAAAAACTGCTATTCTTTCAATAGTCCCTTTTCACCCCATGTCCATCCAATGCTTCTGGCTAACTTCCTGGACTAACTCTACCTATGATTGCAAGACTTTGCATGTAAGAGCTAGCAGGTAGATAGTAGGTCCTTCCATTAAGTTTTCTAATGATGGCTTTCAGGACATTTTTCAAGTCTCTCTCACTCTCACATAGGCCAAGTCTCTCACTGTTTTTACGATTTTCTTGTCCACACAGATCAAGTAGGGTAGGCATTGAAATGGGATGATGAAGGGAAACAAACAGACCATGATTTTCTGATTACACTCATAAATTTCTTCCTTTCTGAAGTTCTCCTCTCAACTATGATGATGATTATGAGATGTTCTTGTTTGTACAAATAAGGTTTTTGAACAGTCTTTGCAGAAAAGCTACGGACTGCATGAGGTGCAAAGAAATTTGTGGTATCCAAGATGGTTTCTAGTGTCTGGAAAGGGGATTTATAGCGCCTGTCTCATCACTTTTAGAGTAGTAAAGGAAAATACTACTCTTTTTGCTATTGTTTAATTGCCTCAAAATTGAATCCATAGGACTAGATTGGAAAGACCTTTCCCTCACCTTTCCTGATCTGCACTTTGGGGAAAAAAAAGGGACAGGAGATTTCTGAGCAATCTACCTCAAATTCTCCATGGGATCCAGCGCATTTTGGGGTGGCATTCTTTGGATTAATTAGCTTTGTACCTTGCCAGGGTCTCTCTCAGCTGGAAAAAAAAATCTGAAATCTGTAAAAGCTACTGCTTCTTTACCTTTAGGCCAAGTCTTAAAGTGTTAAAGCACAGCTCCTAGTAACATGGATTACAATAAAATCTGAGATTCTTTATTTTGCTT
Source organism: Megaceryle maxima (assembly GCA_024605025.1). Classification (NCBI taxonomy): domain Eukaryota; kingdom Metazoa; phylum Chordata; class Aves; order Coraciiformes; family Cerylidae; genus Megaceryle; species Megaceryle maxima. The sequence continues at coordinate 178,407 of JANHGN010006020.1, forward strand.
TCACTGATAGTTTATAACATTGGGACCCAAAAGGTTGTTTTTCAAACTTAAAGAGGAACAAGTGTCCAGCAAACTTTTTAATACCGTGTGAAATTTGAAAGTCTTAGCAGCAGAGGCTTAGTAGTAGTGTCTCACAATGCTTGGGCATTTAATGAGTTGCATTTTACGAGTCTGTTTTTCTTGAGGGCAATAAAAGCATATATGAAAGGGTCAGAGTTAGAAGACTGTAGTACAGTGTATCTTGACAGGGTTACATACAAGGTATCTAGCACTTTCCCAAGGGAAGGATGAGTTAGATCTGCAGCAAGGGAGTATTCGGGGTGATTTTTAAAGGCCTTTTTATAAAAGAGGGTTCTGTAGATTTTTTTTTTTTTTTTTTTTTTTTTTTTGGTGGGGGGGGTGAGTGGAGGTGGAGGGACATGTCAGGAACATGCAACCCCTATGGTTTAATGCACAAATGCAATCCCAAAGCAAGTCGCAAGTGCCTGGCTCTAATGATGTGGTGGTCCCCACTCCTTTTATCTCATGACCTTTGCTTTTCATTTTTTCGCATCAAAGGTAAACATGTGAAATGAGATCAAAACTTATATAGCTGTTTTCTAGGCTGTCATATGAACTTCCAGTTGGCTAATTATTGGCTGTTATTGGTATCATTGCAGTTATCATACAGCTATCTCTTCTCTGGAGACCTCATCTATAGAGAGTTGAAGCAGAAGTGTCACAGAAATTGCAGGCAGGCAGCTGGTTTCCTAAGTTAGTTTGGATCAGTCCCCACTGAAGGAAAAATCCTGCAGAATAAATTTTCTTCTTATCTATGAACTATCATCTCAAAGCTTTCTTGATATTGAATTTCCTCAGAAAGTTGTTTCCAAAATGTAGTTGAGAGGTACAAGTAAGGAACACAATGACATCCTTTTCACGTACCTCTTGCCTACGAGATATACTTCTATAATACCTGAGAAGCTTTTGATCCCTTTTTGTTGTCCTTCACTTTTGGGAAGGGGAAACTCACCATTTTGTATATTACTTAGTAAATCAAATGTGCTTTCAATGTCTTTATTATTAAAAGTTAAAATCTTGGAAGTGACTGGAATGTGGAGATATGGCAAGCTATGCAAATAGCAGCTATGAATGGTCATCCCAGACACCCTTTTCCTCCTGTCAGTGCCACCCACCTGTTGCACAAGCCACATACTGAAATGTATATTTGGGTCCACATATTACCTGTGCTATTGCCATGCCTAATGGCTTTAGATATGCACTGAATAAACTTCATTATGGAGTTAAGCTTATGGGTTACTGACTCTTGGCAGCAGCCCCATGGATTCATGAGTACTGGAGAACATGTAGGTGAGTTAGAGCAGTGGTCCTTTGCTCTTTGGGGAATAACCCTCACTGCTTTTGACCTCAGCTGTGCCTTGTCAAGTGGCAGACACTACAAGAGGGCCTCCCAGATACCAGCAGGAAGGTGATGACTAAATGAGGCATCTCCCTTTTTCCAGGACCAGTCCCTCCTCATGAGTGATTAATTCACTGTGCTGGAGATGCGGCCTCCAGCATTTTCTGACTCTCCAACTGGAAGCAGCTGGGCTTTGCCAAACCCCAGATTCATGCGGTTTGGCACCCTCTGTTCATCAGGAGTAGGAGCTCCATCCAACACATACTGCTGTGTACAAGTCAAGGAACAGTCGCAGTGAGGACTGGGCCAGGAGCTGGCCCACAAGTTCCTCTTTAAGCCTCAGGAGGTGGGTTAGTAGCCGCAGGGACAGGGTGACGGGAATGTTGTTCTGGGAGAAATAACAAGCCAAACATTTGCCTGAAAAGGAAGGCAGGCAGCGGAAGTTATACAAGCTGCAAGTGAGGTAAGGAAGAGGCCAGTAGAACAAATATGATGTATTTTAAATACTAATTTCTCATAAAATATGTCCTCTCCCCCTTCACCTCATTGTAGCCCTTGTTTTCAAGACTGGAATGATAACCCCAGTGCCTGCTATTAAGAAGACAGTGCACAGGTTTTTCTTCAGACCTCATCATGACCAAGAGGCAAACATGCATGAGAACACAGAGAGAGAGGACTGGGGTGGACAGATGGCCACCTAAATTGTCCTTCTAAGCCACTTTTACCAAGATGTGGTGCAAAAATTTATTTTTCTTGTCATTGCTATTATCCTTTACAAGAAGTCCATTTATGTTCATTAAATATCTTCTGTGCATTGGCTGGGGGGGTTGGTCCACAATATGGCCTAAACAACTTCCAGGGGTCCTGCAATCCTTCTGCAAACCATAAACCCCTCCCAAATGCCCAGGCAGCTGAAGCTGGGGTGGGGGAAGGTCTGTGCGAAAGGAAGGAAGTAAGGGTGGGAAGAAGTGACTTTCAGAACTCACACACCCCAAGCAAGCTAAGGCTTTCTCAGCAGCAGAAAGAGACAGCCATTGCCTCTGCCCCAGCCCAGTGAGGCTACAGGAAGCACAGCCAGTTTGTTTCCTGTAAACAGGCTGTTGTTCCCAAAGTTATGGCAATAAGACAAGCCACTGAAACACAAGCAAGTCCAAAATGGAAACAGGTGTCACTGTTGGTGATGGGCTGAATGTCTTCACTTCTCCTCATTCTTCTCTAGTGCCCCCCTTCTCCCATGCTCTCTCACCCTTTGCCTTTCTTTTCCCTTCTCACCTACTTCTTTCCGAGGTCTCAGCACAAGAGGGACTTTTGCAGATGCAACTCTATGGTAAAATCATGGGCATTGTCTACCCTTTGCAAGTTTCATGGGATGACCCTGGACCCAAGTCAACATTCAAGACCTCTGTGATGTGATATCTAAACCTGAATTATTCAGTGTCAAGGTGTAGAAAAAAATAAAATAGGCTCAGGCTCTTGGCTGCCTGCAATGCATGGGTATTTTTTTGATGGGTTAAATTCACTGTTTATTGAGTTTTAACCTTGTTCTGTACATACGTGGTTGTAAAGAAGGGGCGGGTCCTCCTTTCTTGCTTAGAAACCAGAACATGGGTGGCAACTGAACACATATACACACACTGAAAACAAACACACGAAAACACACAAAAAACTAACAAACAAAAAACACAAGCAAAAGACAAAGCAAAACAAACAAACAAATAGAGAAAAACACACACAAAAAAGAAACAAACACCAGCCCAATCAGCCATATAGGATTATTTGCGCTTGTTCTGTTGATTACAACTCATATTTCTTTTGTGAATCTAAATTCTGCTTTTGACCATCAGTGGCTAGCAATTTTTGAATGATGCTTTCTCTCCCTCTACTAGATAGGCCTCCAAGCTCATGAAGAAGTATGTGCCATCTTTAGAGCCCCTGGGTCCATACTTCCCTTCTCTGGCCTCTATGTTCCCTGTTTTCTGTTGTTGAGGAGAATTAAGAAGGGTTCTGTCACCATGGCAATACAGACCTGTACCGGTTTTGGAAAATGTATAAGCATGTAAAACTAAACCTTTCCAAGTCAAAGCCTGCCATGATATCTTCAGTTCTCTCCCCTTGATGACAGGTATTGGGTATGAGAGATGTTTCAATTTGACTAGGGTAGAAAAAAAATTATCAGAATATGGCCAAAAGGCCCTCCTGGGGACAAACGGAGTAGTGGTCAGTGAGAAGCAACCAAAGCACATCCTGACTCAGGGGAGGCCAGGACACAAAATCCTTAGGTGCAAGTGGATCACTTCAGGGTGCAGTTATTTTAATATCAGGCCTGAAACCATCAGAGCTGGAAAGTGCAACATGTAAAAATGAGGTCTGTGGAAAAATCAAAAGACGTAGTGCCAGCCTGTTGTCAAGGGCCGATGACATTCAAAAGGGTGCAAAACTTCCCCTGAGAGTTGTGGATTATCATTCCTAGAAAGGAAAGAGTGAGGAAAGAGATGTAGAAACACTTAAAGCCTTTAGAAAAGACCCTAAGTAACGTAAAAGAAAGTGAGGGTGTCCCTTCTTGCTCTGCTTGAGGAAAGAATGTAGCCAGGATGGGTTTCTTCCCATCTTAATCCATCCCTTCTACTCTTGCTTCAGAAGGACCTCTAGAGAAAGCAAGCCTTCCTTCCCATCTTATCACTTGACATAGATTTGAGGCCTTCCCCCAACCTTGGCTGACCTTTGTTTGAGATGATGCCTCTTCTCTAGTGCCTTGCAGATCCTCCAGGTAGCTCTTTGCTTTACCTTTCAGCAGGGATTACACAGGACACCACAGTTTGGTATGGAATTTGCACTGAACACAGTAAATTGTAAGTGTCCCTTAATGTGTTTTCTTTTAATGAAGAGACTGGGGCTTACTGTCCCAGAGGATTTCAGGGCTCTCACTGAATGAGAAGCTCAGGGTCTTACTGTGTGTGTCTGCAAGGCTACATTTACTTCATGCTGACTTAGAACATTAGGCTGCTGTATTGCCTGTCCCTGCAGATTTTTTTCTATATTGATGCTATATATTTTTTATAGGTTTGTGTGTTTGTTTGTTGTACCCCTAAAAGGAGAAAACCCTTTGCAGGAAGGATGACAATTTTGTTTGTTTGTTTGTTTTCATTTTGAATGCCACAGTCCACTACTGGAAATTTAGGATGGCAAAATAGCCCTTCCTATACTCACATACTGTGAATCCAAAACAAAACCCCAGGACTGGGCAAGCTCCAGATGTGATTTGGGCCTCTGAGACTGAAAATAAATAGCCAGAGTGTTGGCTGGAAGAAGAAGCCCTCCCTTCTTCCTTGCATCTATGAGTCACTAATCCAGATGGGGCTGGTTTAACTCATAGAACCTGCTGATTCTCAAACCAGTGCTGTCAAGGTAGGATGTTGAGGAGAAGGGACAAAGTCTATTTGTGTGCTGCCTTTTAAAGTATTTAGAGTTCCTTTCATACCTGTGCTGCTTTCTGTCATGAGACAGAGCAGATCCCCTGTGCAGGATGCTCTATATCTAGCTAGCACACATGAAAATTGTTACCAGCTCTGGAGTAGCTCAGTATAAACTAATCTCATAAACAAATAATTCAAACTCATCCCAACAACACCTCTGAAAAGCACTGCAAAGTAGCCTCCACCATTCTTTCTGTATATCTGAAATGCAATCAAGAGCATCATGAGAGCTGTAATACACAGCCCATGAAAAAACACATGCCTGGATCATTATAGTTAAAACCCTCAGTAAGAACTAAAAGTTTTGGCCTTTGAAAGGCATGCTGGATCTGGTTTGGAATGGCTTCATCTCTAAATAAGAATTGCCCATGTCTGGCACTATGTAGAAATACACTGTTCTGACTCAGGAGGTAGGCAAAATAGCAGGAAATTACTCTGAAAATTAGACCATAAATTTAGATATAGCTGTTCTGATCCTGGCATGATTTGTTACGAGTAAATCAATGTATTTTTGGCAGAGATCATGAAACCAAAGGATAAAAAAGCTAAAACAAATAAATAAAAAGGAGATAGGGGGAGAAGAGTAGAAATAGAGTTTTACAGAGGAAATTAAACAGAGAGATGCCAGTTTGTGTTAAGTGTATCATAGTTTTCAAGTCACCGGTGCTCCAGTCTATTGACAGCTGCCTTCTGATGTATTCAGTACAACCAGGTGGAAGGGGAACAGAGGCTTTAAAGACTTGAATCCTGGTTTTGCATCTGGCTCAGATTTGCCACTCTCTCTTCAGCTGTCCCTGCCCTTGTAACTTCTACCTTTCCTTTGATTAAAGGGCAATATTTGGGGCAATTTGAGGAAGGTGCCAAAGCTGTCTCCAAGACCAGAAAGCTGCATGCCCAGAACAGGTTATGCCTCTGCTGCTGAAGCTCAGGGAGAAAGTGTCTGGTGCCATCACAGAAGTGCAAAGGCTACGAGTAGGTAGTGAAAGCTGTTGGGACCCGGAAAAGGGATCAGGAGCCTAGAAAGCAGAGCAGCAGGCCCAGGTTCCATGTATACATGGGCAACCAGGTGTTAAGCACCTGTAACTAAGTGCCTAATGCCCAAAGTAGCAAAAGGGAAATCTCAGCACCAAAGGAACACCAGGATCCAGACTAAACATTGCCAAAGGTGTAGCACTGAGCTGTTCTGCTCACTCTGTTCCCATTGCTAGAGCCCCCTCATCAGCTGACTGGTTATATTGTAGCAGGAAATGACACTGTGGCAGGTCAGCACGGTGTGGGTATGTTATGACAGCTGGAGAGGAACTTCCTGAGCGAGTTATGCTATTTTGATGGACATAGCTGGACAGACTGAGATGAGGGAATCCCCATTTTTAGTCTCTGCATTGCCAGGCTGAATCACACAACAGGAAAGCAAAGGACCATTTAAGAAAATGTCCCAGATCTAGGAGGGGATTTGGCAGAGTAAATGTTTCCAAAGGTCAGTTTTCAGAAATCTGGTTAAAGTGAAGACCTGGAAAAATATCCGAGTCTGCTGATCTGCATCATGAAAAAGGCGGCTAGTGTCACCCAGAGGGGTGAGGAAGGCAAAGGAAGAGTCTAGTATATGTTTCATCTGACACTATTCTCATATCCTCTGTTGAAGCTAAACTAAAACCTGAGCATCAGGCAGGGTTTTATGCCTGCCCCTGGTCCTTTTCCATGCATCAGCTTCAGGAGGAGAATGCTTCTTGGCCTGCTACAATGAAGCTTGTAGTGGAAGATGATGGAGCTACTCTGATTCACAGCAAGTAAAGATCTAGCCCAGCAGTTGCTAAAAAGTGTAATTTTTTTTTTTTTCAGAGTCCCGTTTCTAAGAAATGGCTTGAAAAGTAAAGAAACAGAAAAGTTGCTGTGAGAATCTAGATAGGCAGAATACTATTTCCTCCCTTTTTATTTAATAAAATTACTGGGTTTAGACTGTACAAACAGACCATTTCTGGCAGCTACATGCAGACAGGTCCTTGTCTTCTTATTCTCTCTGCCTATCAGTATAGGTGCCATGTAGATCTTTAGCTCTGTAGAAAAGCCAGAAAATCCAAATTAGACCCATACAAAGTGACCATCTCAGACTGCTTTTAGAAACTTGCGCCTGTGCAATGGAAAGAGTAACAAATGAGCAATAATATTTGTAACACAAGCATTCATAAGACAACAGCCAAGAATTACAGCAATGGAAAGAGCTTCACAATCCTATTGTAGAAAGAAGTAAAGCACTTTACCCTCTTAGAGACCCTGTGTTTCCTCATTGATGGTCACGTCATACCCATCTTAAGTAGAAAGAGCAATAGTAGAAGAAAATAGAGAAAGAACATAACATCAGAGCTGAGGTCAACATCTGGATGGACTTAGGCTTTACAGAGGAATTTACTGACTCATTGGCACATGTGAGGACTGTCGTCTCCTATGCAGCATTTAATCTTTAATCCTGAGAGCCCACTGGAGTAAGGCTTGGCTTTCAGGAATATTAATGGAGTAATAATGCCGTGAAAAGTAAAAAAAAAAACAAGGCAAGAAGCTGAATAGTTCCAAAAAACACCAGTATGACTCCCTCCCTACATATACACACACAAGGAGGGAGTAGCCAAAAGACCAACACTGAAAACTAACAAAGTCACCCACTGGGTGTCTGAACAGGAATGGGATAGAAGTCCCATCTGTGTTCTGACCCTACCTGACCTTCAGGGGCTCCATCAGTGGTGCAAAAGGTTTGTGGAGTGACTGAGGTCTCCCTGTGACCTCAGCAGGGCATAATATGGACTCTCCTCTCCCAACAGGATATCCTCACCAGTATGTCCCCACTGCTCTGGGGCAGTAGTGCTCAATCTAGGGAAAGGGAATAAAAAGTAAATAAAGTAAGAGATGACAAACAGGGCTTTCCTGTTGAAATTGTTTGGAAGAACATGGACTATAGTGTCACTTCTGATGAAAATGTGCCTTCACTGAGTTGCTACGGGCACAATGCCTTCCCTATGCACCCAGCACACCGCTCTCCTGATCATCAGAACTTTGCTTATCTATGAACTTAGACTCAAGCATAAAAAATAAACCTGTGGGTTTTAACTTCAGGATTTTCATTGTGTTGGGGCAGTGTGAGGTGAGGAAAGACAGTGAAACTGTGGTCCATGATCTCTAGAACAGAAATGAAGCTCAGTAGTTCAAAGCCCACCCACGTAATGCTGTTTTCTACAAGGCCCATCCCTTATAATCAGCTCTGACATGACATGACAATGAAAAGGAAAAAAGAAAGAACCAAGGAAGTTTGTCAAGGATAGGAAACACAGAATCATAATTGGTTTCTATTAATTATTTCATTTTCAGTCCAAAAATGTCTCCAATTAAAGCACTGATGCCTGCCATATAAGAATTAAATGTCAGGGAAAACAAAAACAAAAACAAAAACAAAAACAAAAAACCCAAACAAAAACAAAACAAACAAAAAAAAAAAAAAAAACAAACCAAAAAAACCCTCACCCTGTAACTACAAGAGTATTTTTTTCTGCTCTCTTGTTGAAGTGACATTTGAATATTGTGAGGTTACTTCTATTGTGTAACCAACGCATTGTTATACCACATAGCAGGATGGAACTGACCCTAGAAACTCCCAACACACAATAAATTGAGATCTTCTTTTGGAAATGACGCTAGCAGTATGCATCCCAGTAATGATAGCCTTTGGGCCTTGTTCTGGAGTCATAGGGAGTTTATGAGATGTTATGTTCTCCCATTTCCTCCCAGCTGAAACTTCCCTGGGAAGGTCTTTCAGCATCAGGATGTGTCACTTCCAGAAGAATGTTTGGGCAGAGTCCATGGCAAAAAATTCAGACTACAGATATGGAGCTAGGTAGGCAGGAGGATGCGGTCTAGAGATGGAGCTGCTCCCAGGCCTGCACCACTGGTCTGATTTCCAAAACTGGGTGTGTAAAAACCATGAGCCCCACACACAGCTTCCATTATGTTAGTCACATTAGTTGGGCTTTGTACATAGAACACAAATATAATGCAGTCACACTGTTTTGTGTAGTAAAACATCATCTGTCTTGCACACAGGTCTCAATCTGGCTAGGAAATATCAAAGTAGCTACAAAAAAACAAACCAAACATTTTCAAACAGCCCTAATCATCTGGTATTTAAAGTCAAAGGTGTAGTAGGAATACTTTGTTACTACCCAAAGTCCTACCCCAGGATATGAATGCCATAGAAATTACTTTATAACAACTGTACATAAATAAAAAGACTCTCATAGCCAGAAATCAGAAAAGCACAGTGGCTTAATGAATATGTCTTTTTATTAATTGCAGGTCAAATACATGGTGTGATTGATACAAGTCTCAATAATGCAGCCAACATGAAGTGCAATTTTTTATTATTACATCTACAATACTGCATTGTGCTCAACCTAATAGATAGTCCCATAGCATGTGAACATTCACAGAATTAGACCACAACACCTCAGTTTGTCACTGCCACCCTTTTATGATGAAGAAGGTCTGTGATACATCAGTTCATTCCACCTGTCACCTGCTCCAAAGAAAAGGAAAGATTAAAGAAAAATGAGAGTCTAACTGCTCCACAAATCATCCTGAGACAGACTTGTTTGGAAGAATAAAACAACTTGATACAGCTGCAAATTCTTCACAAATTCTTCCTTTGTTCATTAGGGCAAATTTGAGAGACTGCCAGTGAAGAAGGGACAGATGATGGATCAAAGCAGACACTACACGAAGTCTTGTAGTATTTTGTCCTTAAAGTTGTTGCTGAGGTGTCATATGGCTATTAAATGTCTGTAGTGAAACTGGAGGTCTCTATCTACACAAAGCAAATCCTCTGCTAACGTGCTTGTAAATCAAACTTGCCATCAATAGATGGCAAAACAGGCATGAGATCACATGTAACCCACTAGCATCTGGGTTCTTTGGCTTTCTTAACCTTTTGATTTGTGACATTAAGCCACCTTGTTTGTATGATTGATCCAATGGGTGAACTCTTCTTTTACCTTTTCCCCTCTAAGCCAAAGAACAACATAAGGAATAAGTTTATTCCTCATTACCATCCCACCTTTTGTTTTTCTTTTTTTTAATTCAGTTTATAGTCATAAGGGCTGTCATAGGAGAAATTTAATAATGCTTACAGGCTTTTTACGCTTCAGTGAAAGAAAGCAATGCAAGCCCTTGCACATTTTTTTCAGAGTGGCTCTAAGCAAAGATCTCTTTTGTCTACGTTATAGCATAATTCTTTTAAAATAACCAGTTTATTATTTCTTTAGTGTGTTGTATTTTGTTAAGGAGGACTCCTCATTAAAAAAACTGCACTTGATCTTTTATAGAAAGAGCAACTACGTAAAAAACAAGGACAGAGGTCTACATTTTTGTAGGTAAAAAGTGGTTTCTCATGGACTTTCATACTCATGTTTCATTTTCCAGGCTACCCAAAAAGCATGCATGTTGACTGAGGAGTTTAAACAGTAGAAATCCATAAACTGGAAATACTTCTTTGCTGTTTGCAGTCTCAATATGGATAGGAGATAAGTGTTTTGTACCACTATGCAAGAAAATGAAGTCAAGTATTTTCAGTTGTAGTCACTGGGGATTCTAAGAGGTACAAGCATGCATAAGGCAATTTGATGAACCCTAGGACAAAATCTATCAAAAATGCAGAGATGTTATTTCTGCCCAGGTACTCTGGCCAGGGGGGTATTATTGTCATCAGAACACAGCAAAGCCAACGAAGACAATCTCAGAAGCAGAGGTGGAAAAGTTATACTGTCCTCACTATCATATACCTCTTTCCAGAAAAAACAAATACTTCTTGCAGAAGAAGACAGGTAGAGTCCGTATGTCTCTCCTTAGGGGTTGGCATGAGCAGAAATGCACTCTTTGGTCTTTCAAAAGAACCACACCCTCAAACTTCAACCAGTGTTAGTACTATTTTTTGGTTTCATCCATGGCCTTAGAGCTATTTCTTAGCCCTAAATATTTCCATTTGTTTTCTATTTAGATACATGCTTCTAGGAAACAGGGCCTTCAGAGGGGGTCATATCTTTTATTTTGTTGGTAGGGCAACTTTTTGGAGTCCCTGGTTGATTATGCCTGTTTACCTTCCGATAGCTGTGTTTCCTGGATGGCTGCCATGTGTTTTTCCTTTGTAGTTAATCTTATGGCAATGATCCTGGCCTTCAACAGATATAGAATGTTTGTCCTCCTGGTGTTCAACAGGGCTCTAAAACATAAACACTTTTTCATGTGTTGCTGGGTACATCAGCATTCAGAAACCAAACTCCTTTATGAGTAGCAGTCACATCCAGCACTCAGCATTTTCAAGTCTCTGCAGACACATGAATTCATGGTCACTCTGCCTTGCAAGGCAATAAAGTTTACAAATGCCTCTCCACAGTTCTGGGGAGGAAAACAAGGAAAATAAAAGCTCCAGGTTGCAGGAGCAAAAACTAGTCATATAATCAGGTAACCAAACACATAAACAGGTAACCATTTAAAAGTTGTCTGAGGAACCTTGTAATCTTTCTAGCAAAGGTACAGTTCATAGCAGTAAATCTTTGCTTTGTGCTGCTGCATAGCAGGCAGATTTGGTCCTTCATCTGCCCACGTCTTTCCTCAAGGTGCATGTTACTGACTTGGGAACATCACTAATTCTAGAGCTTTTTTTTTTTTTTTTTTTGGTTCTGTTTTACAGGTTCAGCTTTTGTATCTCAAGTCTCTGAGTTTTCTGTAGCTCCTTCAGTCCCACAGAGTGCTCTAGGAATGCTGTTAACCAAGTAAGACTTTTCCCTGACATCAACACTCAGCAATGTTGAGCTGAGAAAGCAACAGACCATGGCATCTTATTGTATTCATCTGAGATAGGATTCAATGTGAAGAATCGGCACATTGTTTCAATGTCTGCACACCAGTTAACTATTAATGAATTCATAGTCAATAAAATATGTTCTCTGAGTAATATCTGGTCAACAGTTAACCTAGTAATTATGTTTGGAAAAGAGTTTATAATCAATCCTCTGCTGCCACAACCTTGTAAGTTCTGGAATGTACACTTGTTGGCCAGAAACTTTCTAGAAATTTTAGGGTGGCAAAATCAAATTGTGCATGGGCAGAGGAAGAATACACGTTCCCAAAAATTCTGCTTCAATTTTTTCAAGCCAGTGTGAAAATAAAAATGCATGAATTTTGAGTTAAAGTTTTCCAGGGCAGGGTTTTTTTCATAAATAATGACTGTTCTGCTTAAGGAAAGAATATGTATGTCTATCTCAAAATCAGGAGCACTAAAATAATGCTGAAAAATATATTTTTTATTCTTTTTCTTTTACATGCACAACTATTAGGTCACTTCTGGAAGAAATTTCCCTATGTCCATTAAGTAGATAAATAGTTCTCGAGACTGCTTTGTCAGACTCCACTGTTAACAGGTTTTATTTACATGACTGCAATGCCAGGCTTCAAATTTGATTGCTTGGGAATTTCACTGGGACCTAAAAGAGAAGCTAGCTTTGAATAAACTTGTTAGAGTTATAAACCAATTGCAAAGTTGTCAGTGATACACACAGGCACATATATATATATAGTTGTATTATTTAGCATTACACAGTCACTTGCAGTCTTCAAACACTTAAAATATTAAGACACTTCATGTCTAAATGCCTTAAAGATGCACAAAACCAAAGAGTGAAACCAATAAAAACCCCACAGTTCCTAGCCTAGTAGTTTTAAAATGGTTCATATTTTATCAAACTACCCAAAACCACCTCAAACTAAAATCATAGCACTCACAATCTGGTCCATTTTTGACCTAGTGCTGCCTTTCCACATCCAATTTTCTTATGCAGTAAAGTCACGTACACATGTGTGACATGGGAGTGGGTACAAGGCAGTTTAATGGGCTGGCTAGAAAGCTGTCATAAGGAGGGTTTCTCCTGTGTTGAAGTTTTCCTTATGCTAATGTAGAGTGACTTGATTTTGTTTATAGCATGGGACCTGGATTGCCCACAAAGTTCTTTTTCATGGGATGTATTTTCTCAGTCCCCTCTCATTAAAGTAAATATGATTACATTTCAGTCTCATTTTATTAAAGAGAGGGAAACTAGAGAGGAGCCACACACTTAGATAATTTCCATTCAAATCCAACACAGTAGTTCTCTCAGCCAAGTCACACTTAGGGGAGGGAGGCAGCAGGGGAAAATTTTGTGCTGTTCTTTGATGGGCTTTATCAGATGGATGAAGCATGACCAATCACCCATAACCTGACAAAACCTTGAAAGAGGCAGAATCCTGACTACATCACGTACACCTCCAACGTCAGTACAATAGGGGATACTGTTGTGGGCTGCAGGGATGAAAAGCAAGAGCATTTAAAGTTGTAGTAACAAGAAGCAATGACTATCTGTAGGGGTGGTGGGAGGTGGGGGCATTCTGGCAGAAGACATCAGAATAAGCTGGGGGGCTGTGAAGTGTCTTGTCCCCTTCCTGCTCCATCATCCATCCTCCCTGAGACTTTTCAACATTCGTTATCCAAGTAGCAAGCTCTTTTCTATGATGGGGAAGAAAGAAATTGATTGTTTTTAAAAGCTACTTGAAGTCCACAAAAGGTGCATTGTTTCAAAATGGGTTGAAGGGGCTGGGTGTTTTGGGGGGAAAGAGCTGAACTTATACCATCATCTTGTCTAATTATGCCTGACATTATTCCTGTTGTCATGTGGGTTACTACAAAGCCAAATGCCAGCTTGTGTCCCTGAGAGCAAAAACTAAACTGTTACGCTTACAAGGACACAACGCTCATTCCCCTCTCCCTCCTCCCCTCTCCCACACTACCACAGGCACTGGATCCTCCTTGGGATACCCACACATTTGGAAAAGATGCTGGGAAACATGGGGTCTGAAAACACCTAGGACATACCAGCCATTTCTGCCAACTAGGAGACAAACACCCAACTTATCCTGTAAAACTCCAGGGACACATTGAGAGACAACCAACCAGTGACCTGGGTAGTGTCCTCTCCTTTTCTGTTCAGACAGTGCATTTGCCATGTCCAATTCCCAGTCCAGGCACATACTGGAGCTGATTCCAAAGCAAACTATATTGTCATATCATCCAGGTTTCCTCTCAGACAAGTGTCTTTGACAGAAGGAAAGCTGGAAGCCACCAGAGTGATGCATATTGCCAGCAATGAAAGGCACAGGCCCCAGGGCAAATAGAGTAGACTGAGAGACCAGAACAGCTACACATATCACCAATTTCAAATCTCAGATACTTCAGTTAAGTTCTCCCTCCTCATCTGAAGGCCAGCTCCAGCAGGCTGATGACTTGACTATGTCCTGCTTGCACTGACCTTCATCTCATCAAGGTTGGGGACCCTCCTGGCTTTCTAAGACACCGGCTGGTGATGTTTAGAAAACAAGCAGATTTTGGGCTGTCCATGAGCTAGGTCTTCTGATCTACATGCATCCATAAATGCCATCTATTGCCATTCTGACTCAGCTTGGACTGAGAGAGAGTATATCCCAAAGGGCACTTTGGGTGAGAGTGGACTTCCAGCTCTGCCCCTGGTTTTATGCTAGCCAAAGCTAAAATAAACCCAGTCAGAACCTGATCCTTTGGCAGAAGCCACCAGTTCAAGCATGGTCACACCTAATAGCTGGGAATGGGTGAAAGGCTAAGATGATGTTCAGTGCAGCTTGGCATACCTTTTGTTTTCTTTCATTTCAACTTTTGTAGGCTGCAATCCCTGCCCTCTGCTGTCAGCAGGGTCTCTAACAGGACAATCATTTCATCAGAGACAACCATTTTATCATTGACTTGGAGTGGACATTCAAAACAAAGATTCATGTTTTTCTTCAGTGCAAAGAAGAAGTCTATCAGTCCTGAAGCACTGAGGTGCATTGTAATTGTTGCTAAGGGCTTCCAAAGCCCCACAGGTCTAAGCAGGTTTTTACAACGATCTTCTCCTGTTTGCACAAAACAAACCAAACAAACAAACAAAACACAAACAGACAAAAGCATGATGAGAAATTAGCTTGAGAAAATTATATCCTTTTTGTTGTTGTTGTTTAAGGAGATTGTGCAAGGGATTATTTTCTTTCACCTTTTAAAAAAGCTCTGGTTTAGAAAGCCATGTCATCTGCCCTCATCCCAGTTTCATCTGAGCACTTTCTTCTGTACAGTAACGAACATCTTTCATGTGACAGCTCTCCCACACTCAGTGTTCTGGTTTGGTTTATTTTTAATATGCAGGGACACACATTGCCAAACACCTATACTAGAGATGGCAAAGTCAAAAAACAGATGTTAACCTCTAAAATCCCTCCTTGTTTTACACTCACCTAACTCAAATCCTCATCATCATTCCCTTTCCCCTTTATTTATTACAGTGAAGGACTTGGAAGACAAGTGGGTCTTGGACCCAACTTGGAAGATATCTGACCTTGTTTCTGTAGCTCACCTTTACAAAACAGCCTTCCTACCTCCAGCAAATGACTCTTAGGCCAGACATGCTGGAAGCTGTAACAACAGCTGTACTGATGGGGGGGAAGATTTTCTTGTAAGTTGGAGCTAGGAATGAGTAATTATGCAAACAAGCAATTAAGTAAATTAATACAAATGGCTTCCTCTTTCAGAGTATGCTTTAAGTTTGACTTGTAGCAAGATCAGATGCAGGAGATTTCTTAGGGCTGAATCAAGCCTTCGAAACAAAGATAAAGGGGGCATTGGCAATGTGGGGATAAACACTGTTCTGTCTCTCCTGTGCATCCTTAAATGCTATGTGCATGTGTATGCAACAGGGCAGCTGTAATTTACAGAATCAGGAAATATATTAAAATACCAAAGATTTGAGGCCACGTATGGACCGCTTTATTGACCCACCATCTGTGGAGCAGCATCACTGTATTTATTCCCATAAATTTCACTGATGTAAGACAAGACACATTTTTTCTCTTGGTGGTGGTGGCTGTTTTCTGATTTCTCCCCTCCGAGAAGGTAGGCTGCAGGATGCTTGCAAGATAGCTGAGCTCAGTGATGCTGCTGTTTGCCTTATAGCTCCAGCTAGCTCAGCTCATCAGATCAGACACTGGAAATCCAAATGTTTCTGAGGTAAGCCTTCTCCTGTAGCGCATCACCACCTTGTTTACAAGGTCTTTTTCGGCCCACACTCCTGCACTGATGGAAGGCAGCTGGGCTGAGAAAGCAGTGCCAGATTCCAGGAAGAAAGAGAGAGCTTCCTGTAAGAGAAAAGGCAGTCCTGCAAGTTTCTGAGTGGGAGAGGAGGTAGTGGCAGATAATGTACATCTTTCCTCGCTCAGGGACACTTCAGCAGAAGGGACTGGAGCTAGGCTTCCCTCTGGGAAAATCATGCTGATGAGTCTACAGAGAGGAATTTTCTGGAGATGCAACAGTAGAAATCACTGAAGCAATTAATGAAGTTCAACTGTACAAGCAGAAAAAAAAAAATTGCCCTCCCCCAAGACTCTGCTTTTCCATTTTGGAAACAAAATACATACAAAATATGTTCCCACGTGACTTTGACTTTGTGGTCTCAAATGATTCCTTTCATTTTGAAATTCACCTGTCTTTTTGTAAGGTAGTCTTTAAAAAATAACAATAATAAAATCTCAATCAAAATGGCTTGTTCCATTGCAGGTTGAAGGAATTAAATATTCTCTGTAGTACAGAAACTATTCTCTTTCCTATTATTTAGGTCAGATGTAAAACTTTAAACTCTTGCTATTTACAGATCCTTTTGTTATCAGCTGAGTTCTCAATCCCTATCTACTGGAGTCAGGTGATTATGTTGGAAGATTAGTTCAGTTGCTTTTGACAGTTCTTGCCCTTGTGGTTTGGAAAGAAATCTTGAAAATGTGTTTTATGAATAACGAACACTGTGACATCTGCCTGAGCCTCCACATATCCGGAAACAAAATTTCGCATAGAGCAATCTGTTCCAAGTTTATCAAGACAATGTTAACTCCAAGGCTCACTTACGAGGCTTCACCAGCATCACTCATGGATAGCTTGCATAGGACCAGATGCTTTTATTTAAATTCAGAAAGATTTCGTTTATCCCCTCAGTTGCCCCACTGGGAGGAAAAACCTACTCAGTATGAGTAAGCCTGTTCTTCTATCATATGGGGTACTAAGACTATCCATTCCCTGGTCAACATTCAATCACAGTGCTGTTATATCATTTTGCAAAAACAGCATTTTGCTGTTCCTTCAGGGGTTTGCATTCAAGCTTCTGATTCACAGGCAATTCCAACACATGTTGATTACAGTTCAGAACCCAAAGAAGAGGAAATGACACTGGACAAGATCTCTCATGTTTCGTGTGGCTCCAATGGTGATGGGGTAAAGGCCAGCCTGGTGCAGGGCACTCATTTTCAATATGGCCATCTGTAGTGGTAAAGTCAAAAGACAACCATGACTCTGAGCCAGTACCTGGTTCAGGGCCAAGACCATTTTCTCTCTCCTGCCTTGGTATTTATGCCCTTCAACAACCTGGAGGTTTATCAAGACTCTGCCACTCTCTCTCTCAACCAATTTTCAGTTACTCATGAAGCTGTGGCAACTTGATAGTGAGTCTGAGCTCTTTGCTGTCATTTGGCCAAGCCATGCAGATTTCACTTTCTCGATTGCAGCTCAGAAACCAAGCTAGCTCAGCCATGTCTGGTCATTTTGGTCATCCTTTGTCTGAACTGCCTCCACTTTGTCTCTCTCTTCCTGGCAGTGGCCTGAAACCAAGCTGTCTCCTTACTATGTTTCACAACACACCAGATAGAAAAAGGTCTTCTCTCCCAAGGACAGAAGCTGTTCTTTAGGATTTCTGAGCTCCATAGTGTTCAGTTCCCTGGTTTCCCACAGTCTCACTGTCAGGCTTTGGGCAACTATAGTGTATATCTGGTGCCTCAGGTCCAACTGTCAAAGAACAAGAGCAATATTTTTCCAACTTGCAGTGGAACTAAAGTGTGTCATTCAAACCAAGCTCCTCACCAAAACACACCTCTTGAAGAATAAAATAAAATTAAAAAAAAAAAAAAAACAAAACACCAAAAAAACCAACAAACCACCACTTTTTTGTTTGCTTCCTATTAATGCCTTCTATATAGAGCAGCCTGCCATAATTTGGGGATGAAGGGGCACCATCCATCTCTTCTTCTATTCACTCAAACTCTCCCCTACCACCCATTGCAGTTATACTGTAACCAGCACTACAGACCTCTTAGCTTCTCATTTGGATTCCAAAATCCTCCATGACCGGTCTCATCAGGCCTCTGCCTCTCTTTGAGTTTATTTATTTCTCTCCTGGATGTTCAGCTCTTCCTGAGTTTGTCTCTCCTCTCTAGTCTATTTCTCTTCCCTCTGAAAATCCCATCATCCTCTGCAAGGCATATCATAAAGAGCATTGTGCCTACAGGCTTTCTTCACAGCATCTTGCTTCATTCAGATGAGGAGCTAATGATTTCCTAAGGCAGTGCTGCAGACCTCCACATCTCCTCTGCTGAAGGAGCATCCCCAAAACTTCCCTAAGAGAACCTGAACTCCTCCCTTTGAGGGAACAGTGGGTCCAAAACCTTTCTGCTGGGGGATCTTCCTGAGGTTTGCCATCTACAGGCTTTCAGAGAAAGGCCAAAAGAAAAGAAAGTGGAGAAAGCCAAAGCAGCTTCAGAGGCTGCTGCTGAGCAAGGAGACAGTGGCTTGGCACAGTGAGCACATTGGAGGTGAAACTAGAAGGTAGAAAAGCATTATGGGTGGAAGAAAAGAGAAGCAGGATATTTAAAGGAGAGGGTGAGGGCAGATTAGGTTAGAGATGATGGCAGGAGGAGAAATGTTGAGGTGAAAAGTGCTGTCTGAAGAGGAAGAAAGAAGGTGAAGGGGCCACAGGAAGGTAAAAGGACTGTCCTACCACTAGATGCACCCATATATAAATTCACCCACCTGCCTGCCCCGTGTCCTTGCCCAAGACAAAATGAACAGGTTGCTGAGTGTGTCCCTACTCCAGACCCATAAAAACATCAGACAAAATTCATTTAACCACTTGCAGAGAACTCAACACTTGGTCAGAAAGGCACAGATATCCCCAGAAAGTAATTTCCAGACTAGATCCCTTTTATTTTTTTTCACTCCCCAAATACCTAAGAGGTAAGAGCCTCCCAGTGAAAGCAAGAGGCAGCTGTTCAGGGTTCAGTGTGTGCTTTGCAAAACGTGCTTCAGTCAGGCATGTTGCTGACAGACCACAGTGAGGAGTCTCCAGGGCCCACCCTGGATGTAGACATCAATCCTCAACCTTCAGGCACAGCTTTTAGGCAAACAGAAGAGCACTGTGCATTCAGGACTCACAGTAAGCAGCAGCTCCAGGAAACCAGATTAAGGATCTACCAGCCCTAGCATCATTGCAGCTCTAGGGAGCAGCTGGGCACCTACTGCTGAAGGTCTCTGAAGCAGTGACACAGACTGTCTCCCAGCCAGTTTCTTGACAAGCAGCACTAAGGAGGAGACAAAGTCTGGAAGGAAAGTAATACCTTTAATTGAAACAGGCCCTATGTGACTTCACTGGTACACAATTCTTACTGCCTCTGCCACATGGAGCTTCTAGCTGGAGTCAGGCAGATCATCTTCTAGAGGTGAACTGAGAGGAGTTGTAGCTCTGGCTTGCCAAATTTGTGCAAAATGTAAGTGGTTTTATTCCAGGGATTGTAACACCAATAAAAGTGGAAGTGAATCTGGTTACTGGAAAGCCAGGACACAATACACATTTCTGATTTTTCAGGAGATAATGCTGCCTTAAAGATGATAGGATAGCCTCACAGCACTTGGAAAGGAGCTGGGGACAAAGTTCCTGTTTATGAGGAAGTGACTGAGTAACCAATAATTTTGGGAAGGGAGCATTACACACTCCTAAAGAGCAGTCTTCCACTGGGAGGTTTTCAGTTTGTGGTCAGTTGTTGCAGAGTGAGATTCACAAGCTGCCATCCAATACGCCTCAGGCTCGGGTCATGGCTGAACAGCTCAGAGAAAGTCCCCCAGAAACAGCAGGGAGTCTGGTTCCTGGCAAATGGGAAGCACATTTGGAACAGGGACATGACACGCATGTGGAGTCAAACAACATAAAGGCACAGAAGTCAAACGGCACCTAGTGAGGAAGGCACTCTAAGGCTGGACATGTCACTGGGAGCTCGCTGTTCTGGCTTTTGCTGTCTACCCCAGCAGCTCAGAGGAGCAGCACTGGCGACTATCACAGAATTACAGAATCACAGAATTATTGAGGTTGGAATAGACCTCTGAGATCATCGAGTCCAGCCTATGACCTAACATCACAACATCAGCTAAATCATGCCACTAAGTGCAGCATCCAATCTTTTCTTAAAACACCTCCAGGGATGGTGACCACCACCTCCTCCCTGGGCAGTCCATTCCAGTGTCTAATCACCCATTCTGTGAGGAAGTGCTTCCTACTAACCAACCTAAACCTCCCCTGCCACAGCTTCAGGCCATGCCTTGAAGTTGGAGGTTGTGCCAGATCAGGCAGGTGATTGCTACTTTGTCTGCCCCTCATGGTGAAAAATGCTTATGATGAGCCCTGATGGGTGTCACCCATAGCTTCCATGCAGGCTAAGGTCCTGCAAGAGGGGTGCTGTCTGAGCAGGCCTTTCCTGGGAACTCCTGAAGACAAGGGCCTCCCAGTAAATTCATGCTAGGGAGCCAGAAGCCCCATCTCAACAAACAGCAAACCAAGGAGCTGGCAGCATTTGGGGCCTTGTGGGTCGGCAACAGGTTGGTGAGGAAGGCTGCTGGCTGAAAGGGAGGGATGCTCACAGTGCAAAGGTAATTAGGTTTTAGCTGAAGCAAAACTACCTCCCCCAGACACTAAGGACTTCATCATTTCCCTTCCACTTCATTTCATCAGTTTGATTATAAGCTCCAGGCTTATCTCATTAGGCTCACGTTTCCATTTATGCTGAGATAAAGCAAAGGGAACTCAGTGGCACTGAGGGAGGGCAAATCTCATTCTTTCGAGTGTCAGGCTGCTTTCACCAAGTGATGCTGTGGCTGTGGTTCCCCTTGGCCTTGCTGCATCCAGGATCTCATTCATGTTTCCTTCCCTTTCTGTGGAACTTTAAAACAAATCTTCAGATTTCCCTAAAGTCTTAGTTTCCAAAATGTAAAATCCATGCTACAACCCTTGTTTAAATGTTAAAGATTTTTTTTTTAATTAAATTACTTTTTTTTTTTTAATGTAATCATCTAGAATCTCCAGCCCAAACACTGATTCAAAGGACAAACCTGGAAGAATGGCTGTCTAGTGATAAAAGGGAAGGAGACAATTCTCCACAGGCTGCACAGTGCTCATGTATGGGTAGGAACTTAAGCCCCATCTCTTGGAAAAGATAGTTACTGGTACAGAGGTTGTTTGAAGTCTAAATATCTAAGAAAAAAATGAATACATCTTTCCATGAAGAAAATATCTCTGGTGATATATCCCACTCCACCAGTTTATAGTTTTCCTACACTTGCTCTGGAAGTTTGCCAAGCAGTATACACTAAATGTAAAACACTGCAGGCTTGTAACTGTTTTCCTTTCTTTTTCAAGATCCAAAGTCAGAGATGGGACTTTTTTCTGTTCTACTTATTTTTCCTGAAAGGCAGAGACAAAGCTATTCCTTATGTGAAGAAGCTGAGATCCTGAAAAGATTTTTGCTTTTGCATGCATGGCTTTACATGTCCCTCTTGATCAGCTCTGAGAAGTGTTCTGCTTTAAAAGAATAACATGGTGTGCAGATGTCTATAAATGGAAGATGAAATTGTTACTATTAAGTCCAGGCCCTGCCAAGGCAAACAAGTGCGGAGAAAACTGTGTGTGCAAAGGAAAGGAGCTGAGAAAACTTGAAGTCAGCTGAATCATAACTTCACTTTAATTTTAACATCACTTAAACTACATAACACAGTCATCTTATTAATAATAAAGCTAGCTCCTCAGTAGAGCTGTTGTTTGGAAAGCCAAGCCTGTGCACACGGGTGCAATGGGAAGAATGTTGCAACAGAGACATGCCTTTCAAAATTGTGTTTTAAATTTAAAATAGTTGGGATGTCTAAGATGCAGCAACTTTGCAGGAGCCTTATGTAGCATTTGATGTCTCTGTTGCAGTTCACTGGGGTCCCAACCTCTGCAGGGCCAGAAGCAAGGAAGAAGAGTGCAAATGGGGACAGCTGCTACCCACCCATCAACAAAGCAACTCCATTTGAACAGGAAAACACTCACAAATCCCAGAGGCTGCCCAGCCTGGCTTTCCGCTTTCTTAGTAGAGGATGATGTATCAGGACACTTTCATTCTCCACCTTTCAGGCTTTGCAAGAGCTGTCAGTATGACCTTGAATGAGTAAATCATGTAGGCATATATTATAAAGTACACACACCCACTTGGTGCATGCAGAACTTGACAGGGTGCAGCAGTACAAATCCCAGTGCATTCCTCTGCCTACAGTTTTAATTTGCCTCTTGAGGGTTTTCTATGGGATATTCAGATCCTCACAATGTGCCGTAGTGAGCAGCCTCTGGGAGTGCTCTGTTGTGAATGCATATAGTTTAGTTCTGTCTCTGTGCTCCGTCTGATGTTTAGTGAAATGGAGAAAATGCCACTTTGCTAATTAGGAAGTGAAAGTGATAAAGTTACAGGAACAATCTGCAGGAGCTTTGAGATACTCTGTAACAGACAACAGAGCAGAGCAGAGAAAAACATTTTTACTGTTGTCTTGCAGGAGTGATTTGGTGCCTGCACTGATCTGATAATCTCAGGGTGAGGAGTGAAAATATACTGGTACAAGGCTTGTTCTTTATTGCTTCTGACATTTTATAAAGGCAGGCTGGCTCAGAAACTCCCCTAATATATAGCCTTTAAAGCAAAGATGCAATTCCTAACACATTCCAAATGAAACTCCCCAGACTTCCATGGCCTTGTGTTAAGACTGGATTTTGCCTCATCAGTAAAGTACATTTAGAATTCCAAACTGAAAACTGCCTGTGGATTCCAGAGGGACTTGAAAAACTCCCAGAGCGCTGGAGTGCAGCAGAGATTTATGCTTTTCCCTGACTTTTCACTACTCAGTAATACATTTGTATGGCCAAAGTAAAGCCAGATCTGGCATTCTCCACTCCCAATTTCTCTACTACCCAGGGAACTAAATGACAGTGTAGACTGGAACAGTAATGCTCTAAGCCCCAGAAGAGCTTTTCAGGGGTATTTTCACAGCCTGTGGAAAGAATGCACATGAGGATATTTGAAATATAATGACTTGACACTTTAGCTCACCCCAGTCTGGAGAGACTGATGACACAGGTTCCTTTCCAGAGGCAGAGGCATGAAGCCAAAAAATAAAAATAGCTCTTTCTGATATTTACCTGTAGGAAAGTAAAATCTCTAGTCTCCAGATGGATAGAGGACTTGGTTGGTTTTGGGCACTCTTTTTACCCACTGCCAAAACCAGTCCCAACTAGAGAAGGAGATGACTTCTAAACAGATAAGACAAGCAGGTGGAAGGAGGAAAGGGACACAGAGAAGTTGTACAGACCAAGAGCATCCCAGCTGTGGTTCAAGGCTTAACAGCAGCACAAGGAAATTGGCTGTTGCTGTCTCAGTCCTAAGGCAGGAGCATGGACAGAGGGAGCAGCAGAGCTGGGACTGGGAGCCAGGGCTTAGCTGCATCTTCTGTTGCTTGAGGGTGAGAGGGGTTGTAGGTTGCTTTTCCCTCAGCATTACCCATTGCTTCACAGACCCTGATGACCCTTTAGGGCCAGCTTCCACCCTCCCAAGTGTATGCCACCTTCCTGAGGGTCTGGTGTGGGTCTTCCATGCGTTCTAACAGCCAGCTGAGACTGCTCCAGGGATAATTCCCTATCCTCCCTGTCCATCATCTCACATCCTTTTTGCTTGGTGGTGAGGCCAGCTGAAAGTTCTTGATCACTACTACCATCATATTGATAGGTCTCACATTCCTTCAAGTCTCCCTCTGTCCTGGTGTTGGGAGAAATCATAAAGCCTGAGTCCTACTGTTAGCAGCAACCACATCCCCACCACTCTAATGAGTGTATCAAGAACAAGGGATGCTTTAGATGCTTGTGATAAGGCTTTAGAACAGGAGATTGCAGCAGAGTAATATTTCTCACCAAATTATGCATGAACCACTGTCATATTGAAGAGCTAAGAAATTATTGGGATTTATTACTCTTAATATTCCATGTTCTTATATGCAAATATACAGATGATATGGTGAAAATACTAGGAGGAACATGCAGGGGACAGTCTTCTTTTTAGTAAGGTGTGAATGAAAACTACCTGTGGTCATACTGACAAAATGGTCTTTGGCTTTTCTCTTTTAAGACTGTTTGCCATATTACCAAAGGTTAAAAAGCCCAAAATGAGCAGGTCTCCTGAGGCCTTTCTCAGTTCCATTTCTATGACTTTATAATTTGAAAATTACTTGGTTTCTTTTTTATTTTTTTTCACTTTTGTACTGCTGTTTTCCATCTATTCCCATTGTCTAGATGCATTTATGGGCAGCCTGTACCCAGCTGTTCTTGTGCCAACATTGTACTTGAGTTAAATAGCTCACTTTCCTCCCCAATATTTAGGCCCCTGATGTATCTGCGGCAGCCAGTCCTACCTCTTCAGCCTTCATTTCACTAAACAATCTGAGCTCTTCCAATCATCTGCAATGAGTGTACTCTTCTCTGGGCTGTTGCAGGACCCCTCCTTTCTTTAACACTGGTGAAGTTATGGTAGTTCTTCCAGGATCTGCTTCCCAGAAAATACTATCTAAGGAAAAGTTATGCACTTGAAGCTGGATGCAAAGAGAAATGGGAATTGGTGGGAAAAGGAACACAATCATAACAGCATTTTCTAGTAGCAGACCTGTCTATATATAGAAGAGGTGTTATTGCTGTCACAGTCCGGTGGTTTGCATTGTGGTTCAATAGTCTGTATAGATAATCAATGCTATTAACCAATTTATTTCATTAATCCTGTCTTGATACTTTTCAGTATAGTTTGCCCAGACCCCTGACTTCAAACTGGATGACAGCATCCCATTCTACCAAGGCAGATCAGCTGTCCTACAAACACTGTAGCCAGTACGAACCTGCTACCCTTGGCCTCTGCATGCTGCCCAGAGACCTATTCTGAGGCCAAATCCTATTTTCCCGGCTTCCTCTTTAGGTGTGTCTCATGACCAATGGCACAAAATGGTGAGGCACCCACCTTCCTCTCAGTTGACAATATTGTAAGGCCATAAGCTGCAGTTCTCTCTGATCCACCAAAGAAGAGCCAGAGTATGAAGAAGGATTTGCTTTGTACTGGGTCCTAAGTGGTAAAACCTTATGGAGGACAAGGTAAGGACATGCCACTGTAGAGCACAGAGAGCAAACCTCTTGCTCCTATCCAACTAGGGAATAGCAGCAGCTGCAAAGGAAAATAAAAGAAGCAGGCTGAGTATTGAAAAGTCACCATGTACTAAAAAAAATATAGTTGCATTCAAAGAGAAAGGGGAGATTGACACTCCTGAAAAGGATTTTATTGTTTGCATTTCTAAGGTGGTAGGCACTTTTAATGATGTGTTAATGACCATATTCTATTCAGATGGGATTCATCACACTGCCCTTTCTCTATTTAAAAATTTAGCATCTAGTCTTAGCTGGCCAGTTAGGATTCATCTCTGCTGAAGGGCATGAGATCTGCTCTCTCCAAGAACACTCTCTATGACAGAAAGGATGCACTGCCATCCAGAGCTGCCAGCCTCTTTCCACATGCTGTAGAAGCACATCCAAGCTCCATCCCAGCTGTGCCTCATAACTGTCCCTTAAGCAATGGCCACTGTCTCCCGCCATGGCCAGGGATTTGAAAAAAATTACTTATATAGCTCCAAAGTTAGAAGCCAATTCAAAATTAGGTGATGGGAATCCCATTCTTAACACTTGTGAACAATAGATACACACAGGATCAGAAACACACCCCTGAGTGCATATTGAATATTATTATCCCTACCTTTTAAGATTCAAACATTCGCAACCAACATTAAACTCAGAAAAATAATATTTGGAACTTTTTTGCCCTCCAGAAAATGCTACTGTGTTCCACCCTCTGCTGCCCTGAGCCAGGCTGAAAGGTCTGACTGATTAAGGGCAAACATCTGTGCACATTAGTTGATGGGTGAACCAAGACTTCCCAAAGGACCCAGTGGTGTATGTAATTCACTGGCATTGAGAGAGGACCATCCTGTGTCAAATCATGCTCTTTTTACTCTGTTACAATGGACAGCCGAAAAAGGAAGCCTTCAAAATCTTTAGTCATCGTTGAGGATGGCAGTCTTTATATTAAATGCTCCGGGAAGACACTGCAGGCATTGGCTGCTGTGACTATTGCCTCTATTTTTGGTTCTTCAGCCGTCAATAAACAGGCTTATAGAAAGGCAGAGCTAAATCAAGAGGCCTGGCCCCTTCTTTCATAGCCATTTGTGTCAGTCATTGACTGATGCAAATCATCTTAATATCTGATATCAGTTTTTACCTACGGGTGCTATACCCAAGGTGGACATGCTCCAGATCTCCTCCTCTCTGCTACTCAGAAACCCTCTTCTAATTGCTAGCTTCTAAGTTCATTCATGGCTAACTCTGAAAACATTTTTTTTCCTTTTATTTTTTTTCTTTAACTTTCTATTTAAATAACACACAGCAGCCTGAACAGTTTGTTAGCAGGGTTATAAGTTGTCACCCACCAGAGGCTTTGAGAACCCCTGGCTTCAGCACAGATTGGATCACAACTAATGGCATTTGCTGTTTTTCACAGGAAAGGAGAGTGGACTTTGTGGGTCAGATGTTGCTGTGACCTAAGTGTTGTGTTGGAAGACACATTTTTGTCTAACAACCATTTTATCTGCAGCATTAGTCAGAGCTGAATTTCTCTGTCCTTTGTCCCAGGGCTCTGTTTTTTGGCACCACCTGACATTTGACTCAAGAATCAGTCAGTATTTCCATAATGATTAACCCACTGATTGTCAGTGTTCACAGCTCGGTGTTAAACATGGGAATACTTGGATTGTACAGATGCCAAGTGACCGTTGCTAACCAAATAAAAACGTGTCTTGAAAGCCACCCTCCTGGGCACCCTCAGAGCTGTGGAGTAGCCTCAGGAGGCAATCAGGAGGGCTCTTGCTTTTGGCTGTGTTACACAGCACTTCCAATGCAGTAATTACAGTTCAGAGCAAAACATGTGATTGGCAATTTCAGGGAAAGAGTTAAAAAAAAAAAAAAGAAGGAGAAGTTTTGGAGCTGGAAGAATCTGAAGGATATGACGTTCTCAAAGGATTTCAGTTTCTTGAAATAAAAAGTTTTGTTTGACTTAGCCATTTTCTGTCCCTTTTGAAGCCAATTTGCTTCTCCAGAAATGCCAACAGTTTTCATTTTTAGCTCCTCAGAAAGGCTTGGGGATTTTTTTTATCTTCTGCATGTTTTCAGAAGAATATGTGGAGCCAGAAAGTTATTTCAAACAAACAAACAAATGAGAAAATAACAAAGTGCTTGATTATAAAATGAAACATTTCATATTCTCTTGTCCTCCAAAAATTTAAGAATTTTGAGGTTTCTCTCTCCATGTTTTTTCATTAGAGAAACTTTCATCTCAGAAGTGTTCCTGGGAGCTAATTAGAGGTAAATTACAGGTGCAGCAGGGGTGCTGTGGAAAGACAGTGAACTAGGAAATCTCTTTTTATTTAAGTTGTGTCTTTTCCTTTGCACTCAGGCAGACAGTAAGAAGTGTAATGCCAGGAAAAGCCAAATACTTCAACATAAGAATCAATAAGGTCATGAGAAATCCTTCTTATCTTCAGTGCTTTGCATCCTGAAAGCAGGGAAACCAGATCTTTTCTTCCATGATTGTTTTTGATGTTAAGCGAGTCCCTACACTGAGTATGATGGAGCAAAACTTTCCTAGTGTGCTGCAAGTTGGAGAGACTCTGGCAAGATGATGCAGTGATAACCAGCTCTGTCAGGAGAGGAAAGAATATGGTCCCTAGCCTCAGAGCATTCAAAGCAGGAAGAGTCTGCTGGAAGAGAGGAAAAAAGCAGGTCAGAATATTGAACTGCCACTCCAGTGACGCAACTCTGACCTGGAATGACAGCATATATGGGTCCAGGAGATCACGGGATGTTTGTAAAATAGATCTTCTCTCTTGTGTAAGCAAGAGGATAAAATTATCCTGGCAACAGCTGTTGTTTCCCAGAATGAGGATCAAGGCTGGCTGTTTTTTCCTGCAGTATTCAAGACATCAGGCCTTCCTAACCCCATGATCCTGCGGTTGCTGTCCTGTGCAAGTGGTCTCAAACACACAGAGATACACATTTCTCCCTGACACAGTATCCATGCTAGTGTGGCATAAGGTTTCTCTTAACATCTCACACCATGTAAATCTGCTTCCTTACTCATTTTTGCAACATGAGAAATGGTAGAAGGAAGAATGGGGAATGCAGAGAAAAGGAGGGAAGACAGAAGAGAAAAACAGAGTAAATCAAGTGAGTTTGGCAATATAATAGTCTTGCAGCACGCTCAGGTCTTGAGCAACAGACAACATTGAAGCTCATTTACATGGCTAAAAGATAAGTCCCTTTTCCAGTTTTTAAAGAGGACATGGACTTTCCTGAAGTCTCTATCCAAATATGTGCTCAGATAGATCCCATCGCCGAGGGCGGCAGATAGTCATTCAGCTTGTTGGAAGAGGAAGGAGGGTGGTTGGAGAAGCAGATGTCTCTCCATGTGTCACTCAACAATCCAGCACCGCCCGGGGAGATGAGAGTCAGAGCCATGCAGGGTTCCAGCTCAAGCAGACTGGGGGCTTCTTTGGGGCTTGCTGCTCACTGGCTGACTGACATCCTACACAACTCCTTCAGCTTCATGTTGGTAGGTCAGGTGTGGGCTCAGCAAAGATAAAGTGCCTTTCCACCACGCCATGAAACCATGCTGCT
This sequence comes from Megaceryle maxima, assembly GCA_024605025.1. Lineage (NCBI taxonomy): Eukaryota > Metazoa > Chordata > Aves > Coraciiformes > Cerylidae > Megaceryle > Megaceryle maxima. Next base: position 207,320 of record JANHGN010006020.1, read on the forward strand.
CCTCTTCCCCCTCTGAAGGAATCCACATTCTCAAATTTTTATTTTCCTGAGCTAATAAGAGGGTGAGTAATAGATTTCTTTTTTTACTGGCAGTGCTCACCACCAAAGTGTGGGCCTGCATCTGCTGCTGAGATAAATCAGAGGAGATGGCAGAGTGGTCAGGCAAGCATCTGACCAGAGTTTTAACACTGCATTTAATTTACAAGCAGGGGGATGGTTTAATATTTCCATCCTTCTCTAAATACACTCATGCGGCATCCCTCCACCTGTCTCCTAGGGAGCTGGGCTAATTGCCACAGATTGAAGAGCTGAGCCCAAACTGATTTTACAGGGTTAGGGTACTGCAGCCAAGCATGGCTGTGGACAGAAGCATTAGGTGTTACAACATGGCAATAAGGGACCCAGTTATCAACAGCTGAAGAGCAAGCAAACACCTGGCTGGCTAGGTTGCAATATAAAAGTTTATCTGGATTTTAAAGAGATGTGCTGTCAGATGCTAGCTATAACAGGTAAAAAGCAGCAAGCTACAGTCTCTCCATCAAGATGTGGCTCCTGGAGCATGCCATCTTCAGCATACAGATACGGTGTACCTTTTGTGTGTCCCATCCTCACAGCACTCCCCTGACCACATGCTCCCAGCAACTCCCAATCCCATAACCCTGGCAGAGTTTAACACCATGAGGCTCAAGGAGAAGAACATCACTTCCATTCTGCCCATAATATCACTCTGTAGCAGTTTGCAGATTTCTCTAGCATCCAGGGCAGTGGAGTCATGAATCACCACGTCTCTAGAGGACAGCAAGGGTGTCTGTCTAGTACTCTACCCCACCCCCCCCCCGCCCCCCCCTCCCGACCCAACCGCCCACCCGCCCCCCACCACCCCACCCCTCCCCCCTC
>JANHGN010006020.1:213642-227657 GCA_024605025.1 Megaceryle maxima
AGAACACTGGAACAAGTTGCCCAGGGAGGTGGTTGAGGCCCCATCCCTGGAGACATTCAAGGTGGGGCTTGACAGAGTTCTGAGCAGCCTGCTCTAGTTGAGGATGTTCTTGCTCTCAGCAGGGGGTTGGACTAGATGACCTCTAGAGGTCCCTTCCAACCCAGACATTTCTGTTTCTATGTTTCTAAATGAAAGGAAGGGCTGCTTCACAGCACATTCATACCCCATGAGACAGACCCACCTAAAGGAACTGATAGCACAAGTCTTCCTTCATGCTTCCAAGTCTGCTCCTGAAACACTCTCTTTATCTAACTTAAGATAGGCCCAGAGCTGCATATTACCAGTGCTTCTCTGTAGGAGCAGAGGAGGGGACTTCCCACCACTTGCACTTTCCAGAAAGGATGACCACCTAATAGCTCCTCACAACCTGACCATTCTGATGGTCATTCTGATAATCAAGAACTCTTCCCACATGGCGGCTTTTATGCAGAACCTAAGAAATTAGAAGGAACGATTTGCTCTCTTTCCTCAGCCCATTGTAGGTCCAGCCAACATGCATGTTGTATGCTTCCAGACACAACAGAAGCACTTTTTTCTCTACAAGTGCAGGGGAGAGGAAAGGGAGTGAGAAACCCTGAATGCAGCTGCAAAACTTGGCTGTGACTTGATTGGGCAAAATGTTGAGCACTATGGGGGTCTGGCCAGGCAAGGATTTGTACAGAGTTCAAAGAAAAATATACTCCACCTTAGATTGCTCTTTTAAACTGTTTTTTCTTTGCTTCTCTCCCATATAACAAGAGAGGGAATATTTTCTGCCTAGTCACATTCACACACACAAACCAGCTTGAAAAAGAAGCCAGATATATCACTTGGGACTATATCCAACAGTCTCCTCAAAATAGAAAGCCAATGAGTGACCACTTGGTCACTGCCAGACTCCAGTGCCTCTGTCTGAGTTGAGCTCCTTGGAGCCAAAGTGGTCACTGTAATGTCAGGACATTGGATTCCATCAAATCTGAGTTCATTGCAAGGAGCCTTACTTGGGAAAGGCAGGGAATGTTTCCAGGGATGGGGCCTCAACCACCTCCCCGGGCAACCTGTTCCAGTGCTCCACCACTCTCATGGTAAAGAACTTCTTCCTAACATCCAATATACCCTTCTCTAGTTGATATCTAAGAATTAAGACTGGTGCTTTGTACACTTATTCTCCTTCAGACTGGAACTTGAAGCTTGTGAAAACAGTTATATTTAGCTGTCTCACTCAGCTTGAGACAAAACTTGATAAAACCTGTATTCAGATGAGGTGCCAATCAAAAGAATGTGAAAAAGCAGCACGGCATCCTTTCTTCACAGCTAGCTTAATAGCATTAATTACTTAGTTCAAGGGAGCACTTCTGTAATAATTAAGGACACATTTAAACAGTCATGAGCAACTTTTTCACTTCTCTATGGGCAGTTTTGGGCTGGATCATGGAGGGTGGTGGAGGGAGGAAAAGGGACTTGCAAGCACAAGAAATTAAGTCTTATAGAAAGAAAGAGAGAAAAAAAAGGGCAAAGTCGAGGACACAGCATTGTCTCAGATCTGACAGATAAATATGAAAGGGGCTGTGGTCAGCAGCTCAATGCCCTTCTGACTGCAGGATAGAACTGAAAATAGCTGATAGTGAATGCAGAAGAAAATTAAATGGAAGCAGGCATGTTTTTAGTTCTCTGAGATAAGGTCTAGCATATGCATTTATAGTGTTTGGTGGGGACAAGACCAGAGAAGGAAGGACTCTGTAAAATCCTAGAAGGGCTTTTCAACCCACAGAATCAGAAACGTTGTCCAAGGAACTGAAGAAACAATAGATCAGTATAATGCCAAGCTGCGCAAAATGGCTGACTCATGCAATTATCAGAGCCACTATCACCAAGCAGAACAATATGCCCAAATTGAAAAGGAATGTTAGAAAGACATGGGAAGACTCAACTGAACCAATCACATGCCAGTTTCAAAATCAGGGCTGGAAAGAAGCTGGGAATACATTGTACAAGACAAAAATTTGCAAATGTTCTCATTCATCTTCCTGTCAAGTTGAGTGGGCACCCAGAGCAAAGGCTCAGCTGCCTTTGGAGAGAGGATCTCTTCAGGCAAGCTGACCTGCCACCCTGTGTAGCCTAATACGCAGATGAGCTGGAATGTCATCTTGCAGAGTTTCTCAAGAGTAGGAGCCAAGATCCAGGACTGATGAAACTGCCTGGCCTTAATAATGGACATAATAATGAAGAACCTCAGCCAGCAGTTACCAAGCAATGAAACCCAATTTCATATGCTCTATGTCTGTGCTTTATCCAGGAATGGCTTTTGGATCATGATACACCAGAGTGTTGCTACTGTCAGGCACAAGGTGAATTTCCTAATTTTAATAAATTATATTATACTAAATTAAATCTTAAAATTACTAACACATTCTCACAGAGATAGACAAAACCCAACAAAAGTATTAGGCCAGCCATTCTCAAATTTCTGCTTGTAGCCTTGATAGCATCCATAATCACTAATATTAATACATACATATGTAATACTCATATATACCTCTCTGCATTACTAGTCCTAGAACTGTTAGAGCTTGGAGCAAAAGTGTAAGTGAAAAAGGGGTCTCTGATGAGAAGCAAAATCTCAACCTTGGACTACTGCATAGTTCCCCAGTCAGGATTCAGTTAGTTCCTCAGAATAAATCCTGAGTCCAAAGAGGAAGAAACATTAATGTAAATCATAAATCCTTGTTTGTGCAACAGGCTGGTCAGTGGCCATGAACTTGACTGCAGCTGAACACCAAGAACTGAGTAAGAGCAGAAGCTACAAGCTCATTAGAAGAAACTCAAAAGGAGACTCCCCATGTAGACCCTGCTGCTTGTTGTTCACTGTCATTCAGCCACTCCCAGGCATTTCTGGAAAGCAGATATTTGGCTAGGCATCATGTCTTCTGCTCAGTAACTATCAGAATAGATGCCAGAACATAGCTCACCCATCAGAAGATCAAATGGAGAACATATTCATATGGTCAAAAGACAGATGTTCTTTAAATCACCAGCCCACCTGTGTAGCGTTAAGATGGACAGAGGAGCCTTTGAAACCCTGCTTCCTAAGAGGACATGAGTTAACACTATCCTTCCTCTCTGAGCTAAGTTATAGTTCTGTAGACTTTAGGATCATTGCTGGTATATTTTAACTACTCAAGCAGAACATGGCATTTAGGATTAATTTTGCTCTCTGTGATAAACCAGACAATAAGGCCATTAAAATGGACCATGATATGAACAGGAGGGAAGGTATAATGCTAAAGTATAGGGAGTAAGGAGTGCTTTACTCCTTGAACATGCTTATTGCAAAAGGATAGGTACCACATCCAGCAATGACCTGGTCCTTTCTCTTCCTGTCCTATGAGAAAAAATACCCAATGCACCTGACCAAATCTGGTTCTCTTTAGCTGAAGACTTGCTAAGGTCTCAGAACAGAGCACAGCAATATTGCATGAAGTTTCACAATAACGAGCCACTATCCTTGTCATCACCTGTCCCGGTTTACTTGGTCATACAGTCTGCCCAGTTTCTGAACAAAAGCTGGTTTATCTGTAATACAGCTATTTTTAAGAAAACAATGAACTGACTGCTCACAAAGCCTTCATTATTTAATTCTGAAGTGAGGGCTTTGGAGATGTGAAAATGCTTTTATATGTTGGACATAGCCGTGAGCCTGTATACTTTCTGGTTTTGTTTTCAGAGCAAAAGTTGGAACAAAGATAGCAAGACTAAATCTGAGCCCCTTTTTCTTGCTGGTAATCCTCTTGGACCCAGTCCAATTCTGTCATCAAGTAACTCTTTACTCTCTCACAGACTTTGCACCCATTTCCTCACTCTGCATTTTCTTGAAGAAACACTGCATGTTCTGCAAGCAGCTGATCTGTAAATAGAAGCCTTGTTGGCATCACCAACACCTTTTCCTATATTTGGGGTTTTTCTTAAATGATGTGAACCAAATAGTTAATAAAACAGTCCATGCTTCACCCAGACATACGCTTTTAGGCAAATGAACATGACATCCTTCTGCTCTGAGGGGGGAATCAGCAACTGCTATTTGAGTACTAAATAACAGTGTTTCCATGGCTGCTGGGAAAGGACATTTTCATCTTAAGGGTTTTAAAAGAAGAGTTGGGATCAGAAAGTTTCTTCTAGAGAAGCCTTATAGGCCCACATTTTTTCCCTTACATTGTATCAGGAGAGCATCAGACAAAAAAAAATTATCATCTCCATCAAATAAAATTCTGACTAAAGGGACTTAGATAGCTTTTCACAGCAGTTAAAGTATTCTACTTCTGGGATAAAAATGGGTCCTATTTTTTTTGTGGTATTGATACTCCTCTTATAAGATCTATTATAAAAATGTTACATTTTTCAAAAATGGAACATCTAAAAGTTTAGTTTCTAACCAGAAAATGTTAGTTTTACCAAAACCTCTCTTGAAATAGACATTCATCAAAATTCATATGTGTGCCTGGTGTTTTTCTCTTTTCATGTTTTGTTACCTTATGAGAACAAAAAAAAAAAAAAAAAAAAAGTTTCCTTGGGAAATTTCCAGACCACTTCTATTCATGATGTTGTCTGGTTTTGTAGTATCTGAACACTGGTGCTCTAAAATCAGGACTGGTAAATACTTCTTTAGGTTTGAAATCCCCAGTCACTTCAGTCCTGTATACTGCTGAGACAGATGGGTCAATGCAAAATGGCAGGGAAGCAGTGCAGTTAGTGGTGGGTTTATACTTATGTCTAGCATCTCAAGTCTAGCTATGACCAAACCAATTACCTTTCCTTTCCTTCCCTTCCCTTCCCTTCCCTTCCCTTTCCCTCTCACTAAAATGAGTAGAACCAAAAGATAGGAATTGACGTATTCCCAGAAATTTGAATATGGAATCATCAAAACTTCAGTTCATGGGCATCTTTCTAAGGAAATAAGACAATGTTTTTACCAAGAATGCCAGCATAGGCTATGTCTGCATCTGTTCAGAGTGGCATGCTAAGAGCAGATCTGTAGCATGCAACAGATGATTCAAAAAGCCAGCATCCACGCTGTATGTATTCTTGATGTTTTCCCTCCAGCTACCTCTAGTTTGGCTCCATGGATAGAAATGTTCTAGTGTGGATGGAGAACCGTACTTTCTCTTCTAATTAGCTTCATCTCACTCACTGATGGAAGCTGAAGTTTTCTTACGGGTAAGTGAGCATTGCTTACACAAATTTCCTAACCCAGACTAATGCAGCCAGGTAGCTGCATGCAGTATCACACTGAAGCATGTCCAAACCTTCAGCAAGTTTGAATAACATTTTCTTCACTCACAAAAAGAGATAGATACAGTAATATATTCTTTACATCTCATTCAATTTTGTACCAAGTTTGAGACATGCCTGTAAAGAAGGATAACAAACTATTGTACATTTCATGTCTACAAAAACAGACCACCCCGTAACTGTGATATGATTTACTCTTGCCTTCTGTATTTTTTAAACATGAACTTATACTGGGTTACACGGCAGGTAAATAAGAGTCAGGGGATTCCTTGGGTAGACCCAGTGAATTTCACACTTATCTTACCTGGGCACTGTGGATATGAGAACCATGTAAGCAAGATACTCCATATATTTTGCTACCTGATGTTTCTTCCTAAATCCTTTTCACTTTACACCCATTCCTGACCTTATATTTCTCCAGATAATGCTAGCTACATTCACCAAAGTTGTACACCCTAGCAGGTGTATCTACATGAGCTGTAGTCATACTTCTGACTGTGGGGTGGATTTAGCTCCCAAGGTATGCACCCCTGAATTGAGCCTGACTTCCTGAGATGTCAGGAGCTAAATCTATAGGGTTATGTGTGCACTATTCATGGTACTTCGATGGGTTTTGATGGTTGAGCTCCAAGTGCAATTGCAGTGCAAGGAAGGATCACACAGAGCCAGAGAGAATCCCTCCTAACATAGCTACCTACTGTTCTTCCCAGGGGATTGCTGCTGAACTGTAAAGAGAATATATCAAGAATGAATGGAGGGGCTTTGGTTTAAAGAGCAGAATGTGTCTGTCTTCCCAGTGGGATGACAAAGTCTTCATGGAATCCTAGTCTAAATGACAAATGTCCACTGATGCATATATGTAAACACCACAGGAAATGTATCAGGAGATAGCACTGCCCAACATTTCTGTTTTTAAACATTTCCATTTAAAATTTGAAAAATATTATAAAGACCATGAACCTACATAGAAAGTTCTAGCCCTGACCCACCACTAGTCACAGTGAGAAACCATAATAATCCCTGTCAACATGGGGGAGTACTGAGTTGAATCTGAAACCTCTCTTTCCCCCTAGAAAAAGAAGTTCTTACTGAGAACCCAAGTGTCTCACAGAGGATTTTCTGCAGACCCTGCTGCCACGCCCATTCAAATGACTCATTTGAAAACAACCATTTTCTGAAAGTCTTTGTTTATGGATATTTGAGCAAATAAATGTCAGCTCCTCCTCCCTGGTTATTAATGATACAGTTGCTCTGCTCTGTCTGCACAAATTCTGCATCCTTATCTGGTGCCTCATCTCAGACACAAACTGAATGACTGAGATAAACCATGTGCATCAGCATCATCAGCAACAGCTAATCTCTTCTGCAACCACCAACCAAGCTCTACCTGCAGGGGATCCATGGGGGTGAATATCATAAGAGCTATTGTCTCTTCATATCCAGATGCCTTCTCTTGAAACCCATGGCAAGGGGTGGGAGTCATTGTCTTGCCTAAGAAAAATTGAATCAAGGTGACTTCTTCAGGGTTGGTCTAGACAACCGATTAGGTAGTCAGCTCAAGAAATTAAGGATCTTCTTGTTCTCCTTTCCCCTCCCATTATAATTTTTGTAGGGGTTGGGGTACAGATCATTGAAGATTTTGGTTCAAGAAAAATATAGCAAAGCAGATAGGATTTTTTTTTTAATAGACAAATACCGATTCATGTCACATTAGACTGTTGGAAAGAAAGAGTTAACACTACAGTATTTTGTTTTGAAAGTGTTAGTTGTCAAAAGTATAGGTTCAAGGTTTTTTCTTTTTATTCAAAATATATTTCCATTTTAAACTATAAAAAGAAATTGCAGAACAATTTTAAAGATTAAAATTTAAACAAAGTATTTTAAAAATCTGATTTTTTGTGTAGTTTTTTAGTTTGACAATATAAAGGAATTGTTCATTTCATAAAATTTTTGTCAATACAAGAGAAGAAAAATTTTAAAAACTAGTTCAAAAATCTCAAAAAGGTCCTTAGGAAAAGAGTTCCTTTCATAGACATGTATTTGTCTAACAAAAGCAAATGAACAGTTTTGACTCTGTCTGGTAAGTGCAATGGCAGTGATGGAAAAATAGATTATAGTAACACTGTATACTCTAAGCTATCCATTTAGACATCTTTTTAAGTATGACTGATGTCTGTAATAACCTAATCTTTAATTTTATTTATATACTTGTCCAAACAAAAATGGAGACTTCCAAAGTTTCAGTGTTTCAGCTGACTTAAAATACAGGTCTGTGTACATGCATGGTGTAGGGGAAGAAGCCAAGAGACCTGCACCAGTGACTATCCTTTGTCTCCCTTGCACCTTTCACCTCTTATGAATTGGAATCCAGCTGCTCATTCCTCTAATGTAAATCCCTGATTAGCTTCTTTCTACACTTGGAGTTGCCGTAGCAAAGAAATAGGCATGAAAATGTTTTTATTGTTTTGGAGCCAGAGACCTGGATTGTCCTTTATTTCCTAGCTCTCTCAAGCTAGGATACTTCAGCCTCGACCTTGACTGGTCCCAAAATGCTCATGAAACTTCCTACAGTCCTTGTTTCCAGACAGAACTAAGGACTGTCTTTTGTCTGAGATACTCATATACAATTATTGCCAAATTGTCTGTCTCAGTCCTCCCTCTATTTATTTTCCCAGTATCTCTGGGAAAAGTCTTGTTAGATACTAATCAGACAGACTAAGGCTCTCCCCAAGACCAGATCTTTATTTGGTACAAGTGGAAAAATCCGACGGATTTCCATGAAAGCAAAGCTGTTAAGTATATGGGGGGCCCATGGATATAGGCACATTATTACAGTAGTTTAGCAAGTTACCGCCTCTTCCTCTGAGGTTTAAAGTAACTCCTTTGACCTTATGGTTAGGACCAGGTCAAACAATTTTTTGGCACATAAACTGATGGGCAAAGGCTCCATTACCTTAGCATATGCAGCTGCACTCCTGTATAAAAGTTTAGGAATCTTTTTAATGGAAGGCACATGTAATCATTCCGGGGGGGGGGGGGGGGGGGGGGGGGTTTTCCCCTCCTTTTAGGGGCCGGGGGGGGTGGGGTTTGGGGGGGGGGGGGGGGGGGGGGGTCGCGGGTGTACAAGAGCCGGGCCCGGGACTCGAACCCGGGACCCTGACCTCGATTCTGGCTCCGGGGTTCGAGTCCTGCCCATGGAGGGAGCCTCACGTCCCTCCGGCCGCCAGGGGGCGCTGTGGCGACGGCCACTCGTCGGCCCGGAACGCGGAGCTCGGGGGCTGCGGGGAGACCCGGACCCTGCGCCGGGGGCACCGGCGGCGAGAGGCCTGCGGGACCCGGGGCCTGCCGGTACCGGGAGGGATTCTGTCGGAACCCGGGACGAGGGGAGGGGGGGAGAGGTTACCGCGACCGGAGGTGGTCTACGGGGACCCGAGGGTGTTCTATCGGCCGCGGGGGATGGTTTATTGGGACCAGGGGGTGGCCTACCGGGGTTGGGAGGGTGTCGTGAGGGGTGAGGGGATGTGGGAACTGGGCTCATAGGGGAGAAGAGGAGAGATGGAGGAAAGGGGAGCATGGGGAGGATATGGGGATAAATGGGGGTGCGGGCAAAGCGGGGGATGCGGAGGGAAAAGGTGTTATGGGGGAGAAGAAAGGGAGACGGGAGAAGGGGGACATGGGGGGCAAGGGGGGGTATGGGGAGAGGAGGGGATGTAGGTAAAGAGAAGTGTATGGGGAGAAAAAGCGAAGGTGGAGAAGAGGTCGTGGGGGGAGAAGATGGGGTGCTGACAGAGAGGGGATGGAGGAGAAGGGGACACGGCAGGAAGAGGAGACCCAGGAGATCTGGGAGGGGGCTGTGGCGGAGAGAAGGGATTTGGGGGAAGGAGCGTGGGGGAGAGGGGGTGTAGGCTGGCATGGGGAGAAGGGCGGCTCTATGGAAAGTGGGAATATGGGTATTATACAGGGAGGAGAAGGGGACACGAGGGAGGAAAGGGACATGGGGATGTGGAGAATCAGAGGGCAGGACATGGGGACAGGCTGGGGCGAGGGAGGAAATCAATTTGGATAGGTTGGAAGGACCCAGCTGGGGTAGAACTCACCCCACGCATGGCCAGGAGCAGGAATGTGTGTCCTGTGGGGATACAGGCACAGTCCCGGGGGTCTGGCTGGCAGCTTTGTGCCTGTTTTCAGTCAGAACTGGGCAGGTAACAGGGTGATGTCCACCCCAGCTGTGCATGGAGTGTCAGTGGTGACACAATGGCACTGTCCCTCCCCAGCCGCTCCCTGGGTGGCAATTCCAGCCGATCGATAGAAATCAAATGGTCAGCGGGAGTTTTTCCTTTGCAGACAAGGGAAGGAGAAGGAAACGAACCGCCATGTCTGAGGGCAGCAAGGGGAGCTCGCTGGCCTTTGGCCAGGTGGTCATCGGGCCTCCGGGCTCTGGGAAGACAACCTATTGCCATGGCATGCAGGAGTTCATGGGCAGGATCGGGCGCAAGGTGACGGTGGTGAACCTGGACCCTGCCAACGAGGCCGTGCCCTACCAGTGCGCCGTGGACGTGGCCGAGCTCATCACCCTGCCCGACGTGATGGACAACTTGAAGCTGGGGCCCAACGGGGGGTTGATTTACTGCATGGAGTATCTGGAGGCCAACTTCGACTGGCTGCAGGAGAAGCTGGCTGCCTTCAGGGGTCACTACTACTTGTTTGACTGCCCGGGGCAGGTGGAGCTCTACACCCACCACGACTCCCTCAAGAACATTTTCGCGCAGCTGGCCAAGTGGAATTTCAGGGTAGGTCTGGGGCTCCGCGGGGCGCTGGGATCAGCGCCTGACACCCGTTGTGCTCGTCAAGAGGATTGGAAGCTGCGCGCCCACGGTTCCAACTGTGGGTACCAATGACTCTTTGCTCCACCAGCCTGTTTGGCCTCCCATGCCAAACAGCTCGGTCAGGACAGGAGGGGAATTTTTCCCCATTTTACACTCAGATTGGTAAAAGAGCAGCTTGTTCAGGGTGTTCAGTGCAGCGGGATTACCACGGAGAGAACCGTGGATCCCTCCCTCACATGCTCCAGGGTCCCCTCCACACCCCTGCGGGGAAGGAAACACCTGCACTGAGTGAGACCCTTTGCCCTTCACTCTGAGAAGCTGGGGCATCATCTCAGCTCCCTCCCAGCTCTCCAGCAGCCCAGCCGGCTCACTCTGTGCGCCATCGTGCGCACTCCCTGCTCTCTTGCACGAGGGGAGGTGCCACTGAGGTGAGAAGAGCTGCAGCACCGAGCCTGCCTCGCTCACCGTGCACCTGCATTGCGTTTGGGCCGAGCCGTGGATGTGTTTTGATGCTTCCTCGAGTGCTTCCATCTGCCCCTGAGCTTCAAACTGGCTTTTTTTCTTTTTCTTTTTTTTTTTTTTTACTTTTTCACTGCAGAAGTGCAGCTGTGACTCAACTGCCCTCGCTCTGGCTGAGAGTAGCATTGTGCAACAGGCAGAGATCTTGGGCCACATTGTTACAGCTGCACAAAACACAGGGAATCCAACTGCTCGTTAATTTAGTTATTAATTATCCTTTCAAACCGCATGGCAGTCAGCTCTCCTGGCAGTTGCTGCTGCTGCTGAGTGTGCTGTGCAGGAGTGTTCCTGGGGGGAAGGTGGAATTCTGGAGGCAGTTGTGTTGTCCAGCAGGGGAGTTAACTCCAGCTCCCACCCCTGAAAAACCAGCAGAGCTCAGACAAGTGTAGAAACTTTATCTGCAAGGGAAGAAGAAAAGGGAGAGAAGTTGTGGGTTTAAGTGTCTTTCAGTACTGCTGGTAGAGCTCAGCACCTTTCTGAGGCTCCTTCCAGCCCTTTCTGTGCAGCAGCAGCCTGGGTCCTGAGTGCCACGGGTGGTCCATGGGTGTGAATGTGCCAGTAGATACATCTGTAGATCCATGTGTGCTCGTGTATGAGGATGTTCTACACACAGGAACTAGAAGGCAGGTGGTAATGTTCCCTGCGTGGGAGCCTGTGTGGTCCTAGTCAGCTCTGAACAGCTTGTCCCAGAGCCACTTCTGTCTCAAAAACAGGCGGCTGGACTCAGCCTGGCACTGACCTTGCACTGTCCCTTTGTGCCTTTGCTCTGTCCCAGCTGGCTGCGGTGCACTTGGTGGATTCTCACTACTGCACGGACCCTGGCAAGTTCATCTCGGTTCTCTGCACCTCGCTCTCCACCATGCTGCACGTGGAACTGCCCCATGTCAATGTCCTCTCCAAGATGGACCTGATCGAGCAGTACGGCAAGCTGGGTAAGAGCCTTCGGGAGAGAGGCAGGGGAATTGGGCTGTGTTGGGTGCAAATCAGTATGGGGATGTATTGCTGGGAGATAACAGCATGGCAGAGGCTTGAAGAGACCCCTGGAGATGATCTGGTGCCACCCCCCCTGCTCCATCCAGCAGGGTCACCCACAGCAGGGGGCCCAGCAGCGCAGAGTCCAGGCGGGGTGGGAATCTCTCCAGAGAAGGAGACTCCACAACCTCTCTGGGCAGCCTGGCACAGGCTCCCACACCCTCACAACTAATAAGTTTCTCCTCCTGTTCCATACATGAGAGGTGGCCTCACTGGGGCAGAGTGAAGGGGGAGGAGAACCTGCTGGTCAGGGAACTGGTGTAAATGTCACTGGGTTCTTCAATTTACGAATTGCTTTCAGAACTTCTTCCTGTTTCCCTGCAGCTTTCAACCTGGATTATTACACCGAGGTCCTGGACCTCTCTTACTTGGTTGACCATTTAGCTTCTGACCCCTTCTTCAGAAATTACCGCCGCCTCAATGAGAAGCTGGTGGAGGTGATCGAGGACTACAGCCTGGTGTCCTTCATTCCACTCAACGTCCAGGTGAGTGGGGGCAGAGAGACCAGGGAGTGTTGGAGATGCAGTCGGCACATTTGGTAGCAGCAAAGTGATGTCTGCTTAGAGCCCTGAGGGCTGAAAACCTCAGCTGTGAAGAGACTCGGGGATGGAGGAGGACGAGAGACACACCCAGACTGGTAAATGATTAGTGGCAGCCAAAGGAAAAGGCTCATGAGCTTGGGACTACCTGGGCCTTGTGTCCTGGGGTGGGGAATTAAGGCTCCCCCTTCATTCAGCTCTTCTGTGTCTGCATTTCAGACCTGGGCCAAGCATTTCCTAAAACGCTGTTAAATGAGGGAGCGCAGAGTAATTAGAAGGCTGGGAGGGGTATGTTTTTGAGGAAGGGCTGAAAACATTCATCTGGGAGTTTGCAGAAGTGTCAACAAAGGCAAATGGGCTGAGAGGAGGTGATGAAAGGGAGCGGGAGGGTGGAGGGCTCCGCTGTTTGTGCCGTGGCCCCTCGGGGCTCAGGGAGGCCGGCTGTGTCCTTGGGGCATCGGGCCCTGGGCATCAGAGCCTGGGAGAAAATCAGCCCAGTGCGAGCTCTTGCCTCGGTGTCTGTCATCCCTGTGCCATTCAGGATAAGGAGAGCATGCGGCAGGTGATGCGGGCAGTGGACAAAGCCAACGGCTATTCCTTTGGAGACCAGGAGCACAGGAGCCTGGAAGCTCTGATGTCGGCCGCAGTGGGAGCTGATTTCCACTTCACTTCGTATCCTTCTCCACCAGCCCTCTGCTGTGTTGAGTTTCCACGTCTTTCCTTGGGGAAGAGAAGCTGGAGGTTGGGCTGGCAGCTGCTGACATCACTCTTTGGTGACCCGCCTGTAGCTCAGCCCAGACCTTAGCAGAGAGCTGTCCACCCCAAAGCCGCCACACGAGCTGCTAATTGATATTGGGAATGTGGGAGGAATCTTTTGACAACTCTCTCACACTCACTGGGACCAGTTCATTCCCCCTCATCCAAACCATGCAGTTGATTCTCCTCTACTTGTCGGGTCTGGGATCAGCCAGAGAGAAATAACCGGGGCGATGGGCTGCTGTGCTGCTGCCAGTGCTGCCGTCTCCCTGCCAGCCTTCGGGCTAATGTGGGGCTGGTTCCTCGCTGAGAATGTGAAGAGCTCCTTGCAAAAGGGAGTGTTCCAGCCCAGCCCCTTGTTTTCCTTAATTACTGCCTTATCAGCACGCTGGCAGTGCAGGAGAAGTATGTGCAAGCTCAGGACAAAGCCGTGGAAGAAGAAGTGATGGAGCTGTAATGCACCCACCCTTTCCACAGCCCCTCTCCTGTTCCTACCAGGAGCTGCAGGGATCTCAGCATCCCAGGACTCAGCCCAAGTGGCAGCCTGTCCAGGCAGAGCTCTGGCTGCTGGGCTCCCTCTCCATGAGGGTTTGACCTCTTGTGCTGCAAGGGTTTGACCTCCTTGTGCTTCAGCCTCGCCACACAGTGGGGGCTGAGTGTGGGGTGAGCCGGGGCTGTCCTTGGGACCGAGAGAGCTTTAGCTGGGTGAAGGCTTCCTCAGCAAGGGAAGGGAAGAAATGTGGAGGAGACTGACCTTTGCCAAGTCTTCTCCTCATCATGACCAAAAGAAAGAAAAATGAGTCTTGAGCTTTTCTTCTGCAGGGAGACTTGAGACACAAGCTCTGGGTTTAGGAGGAGCTCACCCTGTCCTCGTGCTCCAAGAGGCTGAGAAGCCTCTAATCTGGCTCAAGGAGAACAGAAAGATGATTGTTTTTCTTTTTCTTTCTTTTTTTTTTTTTTTTTTAATAATGATGGCCTTTTTTTTTAAAAAAACCCTTTTTTTTCTTTTTATTTTTTT
>JANHGN010006020.1:227757-239952 GCA_024605025.1 Megaceryle maxima
GGGGGGGCGATGCAAGGGTGCGGGCTGGGCGAGGGGACTTATCCATAAGCCTGCTGTGTAGCTTTACTATTTTGGTTTTCAACGTAGTTCATTAGAGATCAAGACAGGACTTCATGTTCAGCTACTACCTTTATATTCTCCCATTTTCCTTCTTTGATTGCATGTATGGGACTGTACATGGAAGCTTGAGAGCAAGGTATTCATTCTGGTTTTAATCTCGGTCATTTTGGGGACAATGGATCAGTTTTAAAACATTCTTCCACATGACTTACCCAGGATCACGTACCTACATCTACATCAGTTTCTGACAATCTATACTAGCAGCTTCAGGACTGAAAAATCTTTCCTGTTATTGCTTTGATGACCTTCATGCTGGCTATTCCCAAGAGCTCAAAAACCCTGGCAAACTTCTGAAATAGTTTGTGATAACAGGTAAAAGCATATAAATAAAGGGAATCTGCTTCATTGTTGCAAATGCCTTGGGAAAGGTGACAAAAACCTGCAGTGCCTCAGAGCTGATGGGAGGTTCCCCTTTGGGTTTGGCTTTTAATCATGTTCCTCTTCAGACTAAGGTTAGTTATTGAAAGGCTTATGAGTCCCAGCTCCCTCTCTGTCCCTCAGCTAGAGCAGCAATGCTCTGGTAACTCCAAGGTGTACATGAGGCAGATAAATGTGACCAATTTAATTAGTTCAGCTCTTGCTCACAGTTTCAGTGTAGACCCAAAATAAGATAAACCCAGTGTGTCTGTTTTAGTCAGTGATAGGAACTTAATTCTGTTATCTACAAAGGCAGGCAGATATTAGATTAGATAGATAGATAGATAGATAGATAGATAGAACAGCCTTAATTCATTCTAGTGATAAATCTATTTATTTAGCTATATTTATGTGGGATAATCTTCTTGGCTGAAAAGTGGCCTCAAAAGAAGTCCCTGCGGCGTCAGTTTGCACAAACAAAGGCAAAGCAGCAACAAACAAATAACTCCATCTCATGTTCTGCATGGGACATAAAACACACAGCAAGCACTTTGTCTCTGGAATGTTTCCAGCAACATTTTACCAGAGGCAGTTTTGAAGGAGATGCTCTGTGCTTGTTTGGGGATTTGTGTGCACATGCCATTATTCTGAGGGGAGAAGAAATGTATTTATGAAGCTGAACCACAAAATGCAAAGAAGTTGCTCTAAGATCAATTCTGGAATTGTGTGCTTGGATTGATTGATTGATTTAACCATATATTTTTTCAAGAGTATGCTTGTTTGGATGGGAATAGATATAGAGAGTAAGGAAATACTAAGTCCTATTTTGGGGGAATCTGCTTCAATGTATTTAGACAGAACAGCCTTTGTGGGATGAAAAAAAGATTTGGAAATAGTCCCAGAAGAAGATTAGTGGTAAGGGAAGGGTCACACTTTCCTGAATCATCTGTTATCATCAGAGATAAGATACTGATTGAGCTGAACTTTGGCATGTTCTTGTCTGACCTCTTTAATACTTCTGTCACAAGAGTATTTTAAGTTTCTGGCCAAAGATATCTTCTCTAGCTTTTTGCCTTCTCTATCCAGCAGGACCTGAAACAAGACAGTTAGCACAGAGACAATGATTTTAAACATAGACAGGAGCCAATTTCCTAAGCCATTTTAGACTCTCTAGGGTATCTTCAGCATCCTCATGGGCCTGCCATGGGGGAGGACCTATGCCCCACTCCTCTCATTCTGCATATCCAACAGAGGCCAGGTAGGACAGTCCACTGGTCCTAAAATGACACTGTTTCTTTTGTTTAGGCAGCCTAGTCCCACATACGTTGTGGGTGTTGTGTTGTCACCAACAGAGAGACAGCTAATGGAAAGCAAGGGTGATCCCAGCCTAATGTCCCAGTCATTTCCTGGCCTTTCTAGTGTTCTGCCATTTGCCATTCCATTATCTATATCTAGAAGATACTGGAAGCATCTACTGCTCATAAGGTTCAAGAAGTGCCACTGGAGATATATGGGTTGTGCATAATCTCTGTGGTCCCAGCACTATCCTCTAGACCAGTATGACCTCAAATCTGTGGCATTTCAAATACATTACTGAGTTTGGTCTCCACAAAACTGTTCACACGTCAGCCTTGAGAAGACAGGATTAAGGCAGGGCTGTGCTTATGGGCCTCCATGTACAAATGTAGCCACTCTGTCAGAGGACCAACATCCAGCCAAAGGCAGGGGCAATCTGATTGAGACCACCTTCTCATTTCATATTTCACTACTTTCCCAAAGGCACAGGTTCAGAGCTGTCCAGTCCCAGGAAGCAAGAGTGAATATTTTGAGCCACCTGGACTTCAAGGGAATCAGCTAATTCATCTATGTTACCATGTAGATAAGCTTTCATCAGACTATTCATCATGTTTAAACATAAGCTTGGTAAAGTCCATCTCCCTTTGAACATGTTGTTCATTCTACTCCTTTCTTCATTAAAATTCCTGCCTGGTCCTCAAACACCAGCAGTCAGTGTCATTGTCAGACATGTCATTTAAGTCCCAATAAATCATTATTAGTGCCAGTGTTGTTTGGAAACACAGCTATTAATAAAGTGCCTCAATGGAAACACAAAGAAGCAGCCAAGCAAAGGCTGATGGTTGAGGTGGCATCACCCCCATTTTGCCAACAGGGACTCCCCCTCCATCACTCATGAAGGCCAGCAGCTCTGAAGACCTGCCAAGGAGAATGTCCTGCCTGCCTGGTAAAGGCAAAGCCCTGTGCTGGCCCATAGCAAGCTGAACCTGCCAAAGGAGATCGGCTATGTCACAGGAAAAGACAAAAAAAAATATCATTTAACTCAGAGCTGGAAGTGATGGTTCACAGCAGCAAGACAATGCTGCACCCAATTGCCTGTATTAGCATCTGGCTTAGAGGGGTATTTCAACATCTCATGGCAAATGAAACCTTCTCTCATCCCCATGTGGGAGTGCTCACTCCCCCACGCACTTCAATGTTGCAGTGATGAGTCAAGGGAGGATTGATGGATGGATGTTTGAATTAGCTGAGTAGCACACGCCGACTAGCAAAGCACATGGAGACCAAGTGTTTATTTTTTGAGTACAGCAGCATAAATCCCAAGCACCCATCCCTCCCCCGAAGGACAGCAGCCTGGCTCTCAATGCACACCACCACCCTCCATCCCACCTGCCTGCCCTTGCACCAAGCCAGCTGGATTTGCTATGTAGCCCAAAAAGCTGGCTGATAGTCCTCATACAAGGGATCTGGAGTTTATTTGTAGAAAGAGACAGAGGTACTGACTGTGGAGACACAGCAGGAAAGGAGGGATAGTCTGCCAGCAGTTTCAGTAAGCACCCAGGATGTTCACACTTTGGAAAGTAAAACTTTGCCTCTGAATTGTAAGAGGCTGTGGCTGCTTTTGTCATCAAACATCTGGCTCAGGAGAGCAAATCACAGGGCATAAGATTGCCTGGGAATACCGTGTCTTTCTTTCCCCCTCCCCTCTTTTTCCTTTGTCCCCTTGCTAATAAAATGAAGATTCCCCCAAACCAAGCTCCCATCATGCTCTTTATCCTTTGCTGGGTGAGTTAAAGTCACTACCAGTGAGCTTGAACTGCTCCAGGCTTTTGTGCCTTTCTCTCCCCAAAATCCATCTTTTCAAATTACCTCCATCACAGAGAATGACCCAAGGGACACCAGACCTAAGGAGCTCCCTTCAGCAGACATTTCCTTCATGCTCATAGAAACACATAGAAGACCACACCATAGCTTGTGTGCACTCATGGACCTCACATGGGTGGCTGGGGAAAGGCGTGATTAGAGCAATGGGAATTAAACCTCCGATATTCTCCAAGTACATCTTGGGGAAGGTGTGTGCGTCTGTATGTGTGTGCATGTCTGTGTCTGTGTGTGTTTTGGCAGGGCGGAAAAGGATGGAGGGCAAGTCTCGCAGCTGCAGGTAGAAAACCAGATATTTCCCATCTTGCCCCTCCCCAGATCTATCACTGTAAATAGCTTGTCCTGCTTTCTCCTGCTTCTTTTTTTTTGTGCTTTCTAAGTCTCTGCAACTCACATGAAAACACCCAACCTTAATTGGCACTGTCAGTTCCAGCTGACAGATATACCATAAACCACACCCAGCAATAAAAAATGTAATCCCCTTTCCCTCCCCCACAATGAAGTTCAATTACAGTGAGACAAGGAAGACTCCAGTGGATTGCTGTAGGCAGACTGCAATTTGCTGGATTTATGAAAAGATGTTGTAATCTTGCCAATACTTTGATGAGGACCACTTTGTGCTAATGAAATGAGGTGGTATTTACTCACTGGAAGACATTAAATCCCACTGAACTAATGGGTGGGTTTTAAGGCTGCCCTAGGTGCTTCACCATGAAACCCAGTGTGATTTACCAGCAGTCAACTCCTACCCACTCTCACAAGCTTTGTGCTTCTCACAAACACTCATGATGATTTGCTTTCCTTCCTGTTTCCATCACTGCTAACTGCCACAGCATTAGGGACTCCGCATGCATTTTCTTTCTCCTGCACAACTTCACAAATGCTTGCTGATGTTGTGTGGTGAAGCTTGCTCAGATACAGAATGAAGAAAAGCAGGGGATGTAAAAAGGAGCCATGCCCTCCAGCCAGACCCCTTTATCCTTTGGTACAGTGGAGACGTTCAAGGACTATTTCAGTCTGGAGCTGTGCCCCATTCCCCTGAGCCCCTTCAACAAGAGCCTCAAGTGGGAGGTAAGAGGAAAACCCAAGCTGTTTTGAAAAATAAACACTTGGTCCCTATGATGTTTCAACCCTTCTCTGTATGCACAGCACCTCCTCTGCATCATTCCTGATCATGCACCACCACTGTGGTGCATGGAGGTGCCAGAGGAGAGGAGCATCAGTAATTCTCTGGCCAGGGATGGGCAGGGAAAAGGGGAACAGTCAAAAGCAGAGATGGAGCTGGCTAAGGAAGGTGAGATGTAGCACAGCAACTATCTGGAGCCTTCCCAAGGGAAACCACAACCAGATGTGCTTGTTTTGCAGCGGGACCTTGAGGATAAAACTAAAGGGGACCCTTGGATCCTCTTCTCTGAGGCAGGTGGAGCAAGGGGGTCAGATTTGCTTCAGCAAGTGGGAGGTGTGAGGGGGAAAGAGCAAGAATTATCCTGAAGGTTGGTGCGACCAAATTGCTCCTTGCACTCTGTCCGGGGGCTAAGATACAAAGCTGTGACTGAGATGTGAGGAGAAAGATAGGTCGTAGGAAGTGTCCCAAGCCTTTGGATTTGGGTTTTGTCATCAGCAACCCTCGCAAGAAGAGATGAGGTCCTGGCCAATGGCAGAAGTGGTCCCTGGGGATGCAGGGCTGGCAAACAGCAGACTCCAACACCCGAAGCTAAGACTTCAGAAGCAATGTGGGTAACGGCCTTGGCAGCATCAAGAGCAATATCCTGTTTCCCTGTTGCCTTGCTTCCTGGGTGGTCACTTCCCTGGAGAGGAGAGAGAGTGGAAGCACAGTCTGATAAGGAGGGGATGTGCAAAGTTAGATGGGGTGCAAGAGGAGAAGGAAAGGAGGACTAGGTGGAGGAAATCATGCCCCTGGTCCCTGTTGCCACCTCAGCATCGTGCTGCTCCCTAAGTGCTAGCTTCTCTCCTCACTGAGACAATTCCATTCTCCACTCCCATCACTGCCCAGAGCCCTCAAGAGCTGGGGGCTTACTGTTGCCATGCTGGGTGGGACATGAATCCCAGTGACAAATTCAAGATGGGTTTGTGTGCCTCCACATGCTCTTTTGTGCACAGGCAGTAGCAATGGAGAGGAAAGTCAGTGCTGGCTTTTCCCAGGCTTTGCACTGTGCTTCTCCTCACTGGCAGGTCTGCCAGGGAGGAGAGGTAGGCAGACAGGAACGCAGGCTATGAGCAGAGGGGGAGGCGGAGGAGGTGACTGCTTGGGACAGGGATGCTGGCTTGTGCTGTGGGTCTCAGTGGTGATAGATCAGTGTGGGATGTCAGAGCCAGAGTGCATGTGGGGGAAGTTTGTACCGTCTGGTGCTGCTTAGATGTTCTCTCATCTTTGATAGAAACAACTGAATTTGAGAACTTGTTTCCCACAAGAAAGGCCCCCAGTGTTCATGAGGGAACAGATTACGGATTGTCCTAAAGATTCACAGTGGCCAGGGCAGTGGGGAAAGCCAAGTACCAGATGATTTCCTTGGAATGCAACAAATCTTTCAGTGTGATAAGAGCAACAATAGCTTTCCCTCTGGCACTCCCTCTGACCTCATATCCAGCAGTTGACAGGATCTTCCTCTCTGGACAAGTGCTTTCCAGAAAGAGCAAAGCAAAGGTGAAGCCTAATGAACACTGGGATGGATGGGTCTGAAGGGACAAGTAGAGGGCAACAGGCTGAGCAGAGGAGATGAGAGATGCCTCTGTGCCACCGGTGCTCCACTTGCACATGGCTCCTTTCTAGGGAGGGTGAGACAGCACTGGTCTAGATTCTCTGCTCAGCCCCAGTCCATGAATTTGAATGTCACATCCCTTCCAGGCATCTGCAGAGATCCACTGATCACAGGTACAAGAAAGGCTTGATGAAACTTCCTTTCTTCTTCCTTTCTTCACTTCATGATTTTTCATCTGTACCCACTTTGCCCTTGAAAATTGCCAGTAACATCTCTGGGGTGTGTAGACCTGCCACCACACTG
Source organism: Megaceryle maxima (assembly GCA_024605025.1). Taxonomy (NCBI): domain Eukaryota; kingdom Metazoa; phylum Chordata; class Aves; order Coraciiformes; family Cerylidae; genus Megaceryle; species Megaceryle maxima. The sequence continues at coordinate 234,435 of JANHGN010006020.1, forward strand.
ACATACAAAGGTGAGTGGAAAGTGTAGCACATTGACTGATAGCTGCAGGCTGTCTGCAGAAAATATCCCACCACAACATTATATTAATTTCCCAGTTTAGAAGTTAGGCCCCGGCCCATGAGAGCTAGAAGCATAACTTTTAAAAATGCAAGCTTTTTTTAACATGATTTACATATGATTGATGCAGTCCATGTATGATTAACACCTAGGCATAGAAGTTACACGCATTACAAGAAGGGCATCACAGTCAGTGGTGACACTGATTGAACAGAGGAAACTCATTTATTCTAATTATTGCTCTGCAGATGAGTCAGAAAGGCCTGAGGGGTGTTATTTGTTAGAGGAACATCCTGAAAAGCCTGACTCCTGCCTGATGAAGGAAGAGAAAGAATTCCCTGGAGTTACCACAAGACATTCAAATAGCCATTCTCCTTGTGGCCTTTAATCCTGACATCCCAGATGATCTCATGTTTACATGAGGATTATTAATCCTCATCACAGCACAAAACAAGCTGCTCCCTTTCCTGAGAAACTTAACATTGTAACTTAACAGGCAAAAGACTTCTGAAGGCCATGGGCAGATGCAGCAGCATGAAGTAGCCATGACCAATGCAATGCAATGGTCACCTTTGAACTCCCCACTCCACAGTGGAGCTGGTGCACTGCACAGCCTGTGATTCACTGCACAAGCAGCTGCATTTCATCTGAAAGAGAAAAGTTGCCTATGAAACCACTAAACACATCCCCGGGGGTGAATCTCCCACTGACCATATCACAGCTATTGCAGCCCATGATTCCTGATAGTAGTGATGGTGGGTTTTAGATTAATTCGCTGTCATTTCATCATTTACACTAAATGCCATGGTTCTTTGATAAACATTTCAGGCCTTTTTCCAAACAATTTTTCCATTCGGAGCTGATGAAAACAGGCTGTCAGCACTCCCAGTAGAAACACCCTGCCCGTGGCAACACTCACTGTCTGGCCTAGTGGTCTCCCTGGAGAAAGTCCAAGTGGGAAGGCAGTCTCAAGGTTCCATTCCTGGAGCTGATTGAGTCTGGGAGGAAGGTGACCACTGTTTCAAGAAGCTGATGATGCTCTTTCCCTTTAAGGGACTTAGGGGACCACAGAGAGTGAGTTTTGTTAGCTTTAATGCTGGACTGAACACCAGCCAACCCAAAAAATGAGGAGGAGGATGATGGCAGCCCCCCATGCTGGGGCAGAGCAATCATTTGCCCAGGACAAAGCATGGGTTGTCTTCCAGGTGTTGGAGCTAGCTGCCTTCATCTGGTGAGCTCTCCAGCATCTTCTCCCTCCTTCCCTTACAGGTCTGCTGAGAAGCACTGACACCTGAAAGCACAGACCCCCAGATCACTGGGGGCTTCCTTGAGGAGACTGTCCTCCAAATGCTGATACTTCTGTATTCATCTCACAGAGCTGAATGAGGAACTCATTTCAGTGTGAGAGCAGTCTGGACCTGGACTCAAACACTGCACAAATAGAGTCCATCTCTATCTGTCATCAAACACAGAATTATGGCCAAATTCTGATTTTAGAGACTGCACCATGCTAAATCAGGGCCCATGGGACCTGCTGGGTCCATGATGGACACAATTCAAAAGATGTCCCTAAGAGGCAGGTGCTGGCCTGGAAAGGCATCTCAGACTTAATACCCCTTCCCTGGATTTCTGCATGGGTCCTTCAGCATCTTTCATCTGTGATTCCAAAGTTTGTCCTTATGAGCTGAGTTCATTGTGGCCAAACTAAAAGGCAAAGCTTAACTAGATCACAAAGCAGGAGGGAAAGGATGATAGTCTGTATGTCGAATTACGAGAGTCTGGCAGTTTCTTTTTGGAGTATTTATTAGAATATTGTCCAAAGAGTCCTTTGCTGTTTATGACACAACATAAATACTGTCTCCCTTCACCTCCTGAAACAGTGAACTGTTCTTTGCTGCAATGCCATTTACAGGTCATCTTGATAACCTGCCCCACAGGAGGAAGTGACAAAAATAGATCTCCCCACTTAAAAAATCTCTTTATTTGCACTATGCACCAATATTTTGCCTCTACTGATGTAATCAAACACCACTTTGACAGTGTGTGAAAAGTCTAAAATAAAGACTCCCTTAGTCTGGAAATCAGCACCTGGAAGTGTGCAATCAAGGATAGCTGAAGAGGAGAGAGAGCAGAGCTTGTATCCAATATACTGAGGCATTGTTCAAGACATCCAGCTTTTCTGAGAGCCAGTGACATCGGTAGAAGATAGTTGTTCTACACAGAGATATGTAAATAATGAGGTGTTTTTTTTCCTGGCTATGCACCCTTTTCTCATCTGGACTTCTACTATAGGCAGATTTTTGAGGCCTTTTGTTGGACCTCTGTTGCTCCATGTATCTCCAAAAGTGTCAGAAGCATCTTCAGTGTGTGCTTATAATAATTAGACAGTGTATAAAGAGCTCTGTGTGGACTTTATGAGTGTGACAAAGTCACAGAGGTATGTACAGAAGTCATGAAGTTTCTGGGGAGCTATTATACATGAGCATTATAGTCAAAACAACTTGAACCTGGTAGCCTTTTTTAATCTTCCATTGTTAGCAGGATGTGCCTGTCCATACACAGCTCACAAGCATAACTTTGATTCTAAGGCTTTATTTAGATAGACAGGAAAACCTAGACACAGAATTCATAGATAATAGCAGCTCACATGTAGAAGCTGAAGTAAAACACAGCCAGGCCAAAAAGAAGGGGCAAACATTCAGGCAAAATAACTTATTCCTCAAGTAACCAAATTTTAGTTGATGATACACCCTCCAGCACAGGAACTATTTTGCTGAGGATGAGGTAGTTTTTTTTCTAGCTGGTACATTGAAGCAGGGTTGAATTCATGGAAATCCTCAAGTCTCAGAGTTGCATAGCTAAACAATTAGAGATGTTCCTTCCAACTTTATAACTGGTGAATCCAAGACCCTCTGAGAACAGCATCTACCTGGGATCATATGGAAGGTCAGAAGGAGACAGTTTAAGTATCCAGTTAAAGGAGATCAGCTCTTTAATGTTAACTAATCCCAGTGGACAGCTGACAAATGAGTCTATTTAAAGAACTATATACTGTCATTATTCCAGACTGAAGAATGAATTGTTTGAAAAATTCAGAATTGCTTCACAACTGATCACAGCTGAGGAAAAAGACAGAAAAGGTCAGATGACATATTGTGAACTAGTTTCCCTTCTATGAAACTGTCTAATCAGCTTGGCTTAATTACAGAACACAGCCCCCTCCTAGATGAGACTGCAACATAGAAAAATCTGTGGCCAATTTGGATACAACAAAAAAATAACGTCTCATAGAAATCCCTGATGTCCCCATATTGTTTGCATGGGGACTAAGTTGTTCCATACACACAAGTTCTTGTTTAGATTGCTTGCTGCCATCCTCAAGAGAAGATATTGCAGTGGAAGGGGAGAATGAACTAACATACTTTAAACCATTCCTTAGTCTCTTAGCTTCATGTCACAGTAAGTAATGAGTTTGGTACTACATCATGGCAATGTTATGACAGAAAGCAAAGCCCTTCTGACCTCGAATTAATCCTGTCTTCTCTGAGAGCTTTGTTTCAGGCTTCACTGGGGACATGCGTGTGTAACTTTAGATGATATCTGAAGGCATTTCAGATGTTAGCCAAAAATGTGCTTTATATTTATGCTGGATTTTGTTGCTCCTTTCCATACAAAATAGTTTTGGAGAAGGTGGGGAAATAGGTGGAAAATCCCTTGATATCCCCAATTCCCAAAATACTAAACTTAAAAACAATTATCAAAAATGTCACTACCACATGACCTGTGTCTGCTGAAATGTAGAGAGCTGCATTCAGGGTTATTACAACCACTTAAACTGGAGACAGAAAGTCAAGAAAATCACACATTGCAGGAATAAGCTGGCTATCTCAGAACAAACAGAGGAGAAGAACAAGCCAGTTTATGCATCTAGATCATAGAAATTAGAAATGAAAGAAGCCCATGAGATATTTAGACCAAGCACATGTTGACATTTATGGAAAAGTTCCTATGCTGATTCATGGAAGAAATATATCATGTTCCCTGTTGGTCTACAAAATATCTTCGGACCATTCAGTGTTAGCCAGTTTCTGTCAATCAGCTTTCTCTTCCACCTGCATTGTTCCTGTCCGTCTCAGGATGCCCAAGACATTTGTCCATTACCTGGCCAGTAAACAGTTGATGTCTAGTTTATTTTGATTCCTGTTTCATCTAGTTTCAACTTTGAGTGAAAATGGAGGAAACAAGATTCTTAGAAGAGAGTTTCTTTGCATACTACGTGACAACTTGTGCATGCAATTTTCTAAGGTCTGGAAAAAACTTGTATAGGACTAGAAACTCCTTGAGTTCCTCCCCATAGGATTCATACACGTCCTCTCAGCCATGAAGGTCAGACCTTAACAATGCTCCTCATATTTTCTAAGGTTTCACCATTATGGGAGGCAGGAATTGAGAACAACCCTATGCTTACAGGGCAAGGACACCTCTGCTGGGAGGTGGGAGACAAGGAGTTAATGCCAAGCAGCAGTAAGGACACAGCTGTATCCAGGAATTGTCTGGACTCTCCAAGGGCAAGGCTGGGGCAGCTGAAGTGAGTAGATAACTTACCCAGCATCCCATAAAAGAGGTGGGACAGGCTGTTGATATGCTTACTTGTTTTATTTAGAGTGTGGAAGAAGTCCCTGGGTTCTGCAAAACCTCACTTTGGATTGGGACCAAGACTAGGCTAGAGAAAACCTTTGAACCTTTAGTGTCATATGGGATCCCTTAAATGTCTTCTCTATTTGGTAGTTCTGGTCAAGTGTTTTTTTCCATAGTGATAGTAAGGGAGCAATGGATAGCAATGTAAGGAGCTGTAAGACCTTCTGTGCCACTTAGATCCAAACAAGTCTATGGGTCTGGGTGGGATTCATCCCAGGGTGCTTAGGGAGCTGGCACGAGAGCTGGCTTAGCCTCTCTCCATCATTTATGACTGGTCCTGGCTAACCAAGGAGGTCTCAGATGACTAGGGGCTGGCCAATGTGATGCCCATCCACAAGAAGGGATGGAAGGAGGATCCAGAAAACTATAGGCCTGTCAGCCTGACCTCAGTGGCTGGCAAGGTTATGGGGCAGATAATACTGAGTGCCATCGATTGGCATGTACAAGACAACCAGGGTCCCAGGTCCAGCCAGGATAGGTTTTGGAAAGGAAGGTCCTGCCTAACCAATTTGATCTCATTCGATGACTGGGTGACCCATCTGGTAGACGAGGGGAACCTGTGGATGTGGTTTACCTAGACTTCAGCAAAGCATTCAACACAGTCTCCCACAGCATCCTCCTGGAAAAGCTGGCAGACCATGAATTAGACAGGTGCACCCTTCCCTACATTAAAAACTGTCTGGATAACCAGGCACAGAGAGTGGTTGTGAATGGTGCCACATCCAGTTGGTGTCTGGTGACCAGTGGTGTCCCCCAGGGATCA